>CM022702.1:27535263-27695263 GCA_012295165.1 Asparagus setaceus
CGAGTTGGGATCTCGGTGGTTCCTCCGGCGGTCAAGTTAGTAACAAGGAGATAATCTAATGGAGCAGAATTCACCGTAAAAGATTACTTACTTGGTTCATTGCTCGCTGCTACTTATACCTAGGGTTGAGGGGTTATTCCGTCTTTCCATCGGTTAAGGAACCACCGATGAGTCGACCCTCTTTTCCACGCAGGAGCCGCTGATTGGCCGAGCATTTTATTTGTCTCGCTATGGGGCCTTTACGGGTGTCAAATTGCGGGTAATTTGAGGGTCTCAGATGGTCTATTCGCCATTAATGGGATGGGATTGGGCTGTAGGCTGCATGGGTCGAGGTGCCTTAAATACCGTGGAGAGATGGGGAGTTAAGGGCGTGTCGGTGCATTTAATGCGATGTTGATGGGCTCGAGTAATCGTGATAACCGCTGCTCGAGCGAGGGAACCACGCAGATGAGATAGGGGAGCCGAGGCCGGGTGGCCGACTCGCATAACCTCGGGGCGTCCTTTGGGGTAATCAAGCGAAAGGGACGACCCGGTCGCCTTCAGCGTCGTCGGAAGGGCGGTGGTAGAGGGGGCCTAGATTTGCTTCGCATTGTCGGGGCCAGAAGCGGCCCGGTTGGATGGGGCCATAATGGGTGGCGGGTTGGGAGGATGACTAGCACCGCCTTCGCGTCGCCGGCGGACTAGCGGTTGGAAGGCGATAGCTGGTCGTCCCCACGTCGTCGGTGGGGCGGCGAAGTGGAATAACTCCGAAGCGATCAATTGGTAGGCGGACGACTGTTACCACCTTTCGCGTCGCCCGCGAGAGAGAGTTTTCGATGGGTCGACTTGCACCGCCGTTCGCGTCGGCTATGGTTATAGTCGCTTAGTGGACCATGGCGGGTCGGTAGGTGCAAGTGCATACGTGGGTCCGGTGTAGGCTCGTGTAATGCGTTCTCGTGACAAGCAGCGTTTATCCATGTTAGCACTTGTTTTTCTCCTTAATCACCGGTTAGTGGTTATGACCATAATTTATTGCTGGCTTGGAGTCGGTTGGAAGCGAGTCCAAGTGAAATAAGTAATAGCCTTGGTAGAGAGCTCGAGAGGGATTGAGCGTTTGCTCGATGGGGCGTGGGCGATGTCGTGGGCAGTTCCCTGGCCATTGGCGTTTCGCCTTCTGGGTGTGAAGGTGGGGCCCTCTGGGAATAGGTGGGGTTGCTTACGTCTCCGGCGGCCCTCGGGGCGAGGTTTTAATCCTCTCCGTTGATCGCAAAAAGGTGTGGTGTCAGTGGGTCCCACCGTATAAATACGGAGTGGTGAGTGGGAAGAAGGCATTCGCTTTCCTCTTCAACCACGAATTCAGGCGATTCTCCGGCGGGTGGTACAGATCCGGTATGGATTCCGATCATCACAAACAGCTCGATGAGTTCCGTTCGAAGGTTACCCAGGCGCAAATGAAGTCTTTGCGTTTAAAGTTTGACATACCGAAGGGTTACAAGTTGGAGCTCGTGAAATGCGTCTCGATTATGCGATCCACGGCGAGCGAGAGGGCTCCACATCTCAAGCACTTGGAGTCGCGACCTTATTCGCATCCCTTTCTTCGAAGGTGTTTGGCAACTGGCGTGTCTCAGTGCAAATGGCCTCCTTCGATAGCGGTGCTGGTCGGCTTCACCGTCATCTGTCGGTGGCTCGATTCGGCCCGGCGATGAGTGTCTTTGAGCCATTTGTTCGGCATTACCGTCGAGAGCGCCTCATTACTATCTTCGATGTCTGAGAATTAAGGTTATCCTTGATCCGCCTAAGTCGATCAAAGGATGGAAAGATAGGTTCGCTCGGGTCACCGGGATGACTCGAACTTAGGTGCGATCCCGGCCGGAGATTAGAAAGGAGGCCTTGGAGCCCAAGCCTTTGTCGGTAGAGCACCGTCGGTAGTGGGCGAGATCCTCCAATACGGCAGCGCCACGATGGACACTTTGCTTGACAAGTCGGTTCTGCGGCTTCATGGGATTTCTTCCACCCCTCCTGGCCCTTCCGATGAGGCGAGGGCTCATAACGTGACCTTCAGCGGGGCAGTTGGGAGAACGTCGAGGGTCGAGTCGGCTTCGGACGAGGGGTCCATTGACGAATCCGAAGAGGGGTTGGCACGACCGGCCAAACGGCAACGATGCGAGTCGTCCCTGGAGGGGATTCGGCCCCAGCCGGAAGGAGGCGAGAGGGCCGCCGTGGGGACGACCGCTATGGGACGCGAGCATGTACCCGATGTTTGGGTCGAAAGTTGTTTCCATTGTAAAACTTGAGAAAATTACACTTTTGGTTCTCAGTTACAAAGAAATTTAAATAACTCTCTCACAAACTCGAACAAAAGACACTACAAGTGTAGATCTCTTATTTTTGTGGGACTTTGCCTGTGCCGGGGACGCGTAATCCGTGGACCACCGAGCAGCGATCGTCGAATCGACGGGGTTTAGTTGATGCTTCGCAAAGGAAACAAGAACTTAAGCAAATATCTTAGCAAAGTAAGATATCTACTCTTCTCAAGAATAAGTCAAAGCTTAAACTTCGAGGAATCTCCGTGTGGATCGTGTTCTTGAACTTTCAGGAAGCTTGGATCTCGATTGCCCCTTCGATAGACCCCACCCTTAAGTGGATGTAGGAGGGTTATTTATAGCGGGCGTGCTACGAAGAAACACGGTGTCATAAGTGCTCCACATTCACGATTAAGCCTGGCAGCTTCGAGTGCCTGGCAAACTGCCTCGCTCCTTGGCGAACAATATGAAATGCCTCATTTTGGCGTTGATGCCTGGCTGGCGGTGTCGTCCCTCCGGCTATTATAACGGTTTTGGCTTTTTTGGGCGATTAAATGCCCTAAAATCCGCCTGAGTAGGCGTATTTTCAGCGATGTAACCGCCATTAAAGTATCGAGCGTCTCTGCGTTGATAAAGTCAAGTGGGCCCCATCGGCATCTTCAAGAGCTCATTTCCAATATTACGGGTGTCTGGCGTTTGGCGAGACACAAGCAAGTGTCTCGCTAGTAGCGAGACACATCAAGGTGTCTCGCTAGTAGCGAGACACATCAAGGTGTCTCGCTAGTAGCGAGACACATCAAGGTGTCTCGCTAGTAGCGAGACACATCAAGGTGTCTCGCTAACGGCGAGACACAAATAATGTCTGGCTCATGGCGAGGCACAAACAAGTGTCTCGCTAGTAGCGAGACACAATCTTCCCATATGTTGACTTCTTGAGATTTCGGCGGCGTTGTCCTTGATCTTCTCATAATTTAGTCATATTTGAGGTTCTTCACAATTTTGATGCCTCTGAGATACCCTCCAAAGTTTTGGACTCCTCGTATTTTGTCGAAGTGCAGTCACTGGATAAGATCTTGCTTACTTACGTTCAGCGTTGAACTTTGTAGAAGAGGCGTGTTTTGCCAGTTCGAACCACAGCTAAGCGGCGTTCTGACCATATTTTGGGATCAATAATCTGCATTTGTATTTGAATGGATTGAAATGTCGAAGTCGATTTTGGACTAATCATCTTCATCTTGAAGGTCACCACTTGGGTTGTAATTGAGATGCCTTGAGAATCATTGGAGAAAAGCGTCGTCGGTTTTCTAAACATCGATTTCCGTGAAAACTTCTATATGGAATATGGAACCGATTTGTTTTGAATATCTGCCTTGAGCCTCGTGAGTTGCCGGTGACAGCTTTGGAATTGTGTCTTCTTGGGGCTAAAACTAACCCGTTGTGTCTTCTTGGGGCTAAAACTAACCCGTTGTGTCTTCTCTTGGGGGCAGCGAACCACATTCTTGGAGTAGACCTCTCATTCATAAAAGGAATCAATAGGGATTTTGATTATGGTCCTAAGCGTAGGAAGGTTTGACGGGATAGGAATTTTGAGACAATCCTAGCTGTCGGAAGGTTTGATCGCTCAATTTGGAAGTGGACCTCTGTTCATGGAAGGAATCGAGAGGATTTTGATTATGGTCCTAAGCGTAGGAAGGTTTGACCGGGATAGGAATTTTGAGACAATCCTAAGCGTAGAAATGTTTGATAAGCTCAATGCGGAAGTGGACCTCTAGTTCATGGAAGGAATCGAGGGGATTTTGATTATGGTCCTAAGCGTAGGAAGGTTTGACCAGATTGGAATTTTGAGACAATCCTAGCGTAGGAAGGTTTGATCGCCAACTTGAAGTGGACCTCTCGTTCATGGAAGGAATCGAGGGGATTTTGATCGTGGTCCTAGCGTAGGAAGGTTTGACCGGGATAGAATTTTGAGACAATCCTAGCGTAGGAAGGTTTGATCGCTCAATTGAAGTGGACCTCTTGTTCATGGATTATCCACCCCGACTTTCTTTGCAAAGCAGAACGCATTCATTTAGAATAGTTTATACTCATATTCCTATTGGAGTAAGAAGGAGAACGGTTTAACCTCTTGTACTCATTGGAGGAATCTCGCATTTAGCTTATTTCAAGCTAAGACGCCGGCTTCACCAAGGCTTGGATGATGGCCTTGAGAGCTAAGCAATCCTTAGTAGGATGGAGGATCCTCACATTGAGTGCGCCGCGATATTTAGGAGTCGAGAATCTTGTACCTCCTCGATTTATAATCGGAGGCAACTTGATTTTGTTATTATCAAGGAGGTGTTTGAAGATGATCGGAACTTCTTCGTCTCTGAAAGAGTATGTCCTGTGGAATTCTGATTTAGAAGCTTTTTGGCGCGGTCGTTGTTGCGACGTTTGACTAACAGCGATCTGAGATGCCTTTCCTCTATTACGAGAGGAAAAATTTATACGAGTCGGCCACCTTTTAGCCTCTTCGGCTTTCTTCCTTTTGAGGAAACGCTCGCTTGTTCTCCTCGTATTTTCAGATCTTTCCATGTAGTTGGTGGGACGATCCCCATGACTTCCAACAATTCTATAGAAAGATTGTTGTGGCAAGTCTTCAATATGAACTCTTGATGGTGGGTCTCACGCAATTCCACGGCTTTATTGCGGAGCGCCGCGAAAGCGATCAATCGTCTCTCCACTCTTACGCTTTTCATCCAAGGGTTCCAATCGAGACTTGGTGTCGTCATCGAAAAAGTTGTTGAGAACAAGCTTTCTATATCATTCAACGGTTGATGCTACGGCCTTGAGTCTTGATACCAATGAAGCTGACCCTTGAAAGGTTCCAACGAATGACCGAATCATCAAAGGCTCATTTCCCGAGATCACCCCCAAATGAGACTTGAAATAGATCAAGTGTTGTGTAGGTGACCCTCTCCCGTCAAATGGCGTGAAGTTGATCAAATTGAATTTTGGCGGGTAAGGGATTGAGTCCCACTCTCTCGGATACGGACACGGGATACCAGTCCTTTTGACTTCCTGTGTGGACATCAAAGCATTGATTTTATCTTCAAGCTCTTTCATCCTTTCGCCATCATCCTCCCCCTATTTTGGATTACTTCCAATAGGAAGAATCGGACCATTTCCACCTTGAGCACCAGATGGAGTTTTCTTTGGAGGTTGATCAGCGTAAATGTGTTCATCAATCTCCGAATCGCTGTCTTCAACATTATGGGCATTATGGTGGGTAACTCCACCTTGTTGATCGGATTCGTGGTGTTGATCGACCTGTGTTGTTGTGCAACCGTATGGGTTTGCAACTCCCTCATCTGTTGCATGGCTAGCTCCATCTCTGTTCTCATTTCGGCCTTAAGCTATTCTCTTTGCTTGGCTAAGGCTTCTTGTAACATTTGAGCCAGGACATCGGGAGTAATTGCAAAAGCTTCTCTGGGATGGCGACCAACACTTGACATTGTGTCATCGGAAGCTATCGCCGAATTGATGTCGAAGCTTCGCCATCGATGACTCTCCTCATGCATCCTTCTATAGTCGATCGTTGGGTAGTTCGCAATTGTAACGAGACATTCTCTGAGAAATCTGAGACCCAACCTTTCCTCCAGGAGTGAAATCAGGATCTGCATCCGTCGCCGGTCCTTTCCCTTTGTTCACCATGTTAATAGTCACTTCGGAAATTCATCAAATTGGATGGATGATCTCTTTCTTCTTCGATAGATCTTGTTGTGGCTTGATCTTGGATTTGCTGATAGGGAAAGCCGTTCGAATCTTGAAGCTCTTTGTGGGTGAGCTGCTCGACTCGTAACGTGCACATCCCCGATAACAACGCCTTAATCAATTTTGCACATGAGCAAGAACAATCTATTTAAATCGATCGTCCTCTTTCGTGTGTTGCCACCCCTAGCCTGATGATGTGGTTGGTGTGGGTTATTGCAAATAACATTTCCACCCGGATGTAACTTGGTTCTTGGTGGAGGACAAGTCTTCTTTGGGGGCATCGACTATTGGAAGTTGCTTTCGCGATGAATAATAAGCGTTTGATCGCCTTTAGTGACTTTGCGAATCACACGCTTCGCTTTGTCTTTATCGCCAGACTCATGGACCCCTTAGGGATATTCAAGCGAGGCATAGCGGGAACTCTTTTAGTTTGGTATCGTCGGATGGCTCGGCATTTGAACATCATTTGGAATTTGGGTACGCCCCCAACCTGTCGTTGTTTATGAATCGGGTGACCCAAATGTTCCATTCTTGGTGTTTTGGCTTTAGTTCTCGATGGTGGACCAAGGCGACTAAACACCGGGTTAAAGGCTTCTCGGTTGATGGATTTCCGGACTTAACGGTTGATACCTCAGCCGGAGAAGTGGAAGAAAGGGGCGGAAAAGTTAATTTTTAATAAGGCATGAAGGGCGCCTGTTGTTAAGGCGATTCGGCTATCTGTGGCCTTGAGCGATTTCTGCTACCTGTTATGGCGAAGCGGCTCAATCTTTCGGCAGCGAGGCGGTTCTGTCTCGGCCGAAGGTTGTTGGCGAGGCACTCTTGAGCCGATTTTAATGTCGACTTGGGACCCAAATCTTGCAATTTTGAGTCGATTCCTGGTTGATTTCGACTCCTGCGCCTTGCGAATAATAGCGATATCACGAACAGCGGCGTGCCACGGCGCTTTTAAGCCCTCCTTCCTTGTCGGTCGGGTCCTTTTGGCGAGAACCCATTCTTCCTTGGGAAGATGGTTAGCGGATTGAGGTTGGCGTTGTAACTGGCGGCGCCTCGATCCGCGAGTTAGTGTTTTAATGAACTCCGTCTGTTGATTCCATAGCCTTTGCAAGTTGTCGGGCCATCTTTTGGCGTTGTCTCGGCGAGCCCTCTTCGTCCGAGGCGGTTGAATCTTGTTGAATGACTCCTTCTTACGAAAGGAGTCAACTTGAGCGCAGCTCCCGCTTTGAGATCCACCGGTGTTGTTGAGAGGAAATGCCTCTCGTGCATAGCGAGCGAGAATCGTTGCGCATTACAACGAAACGAACCTCCCTCTTAGGGATGATATCCTCCGATGTTTGCGGGTGAGGAGGACTTCGATGAGGAAGAGGAGAGGTATTCTTGAACTTGGCTTGATCGAAGAAGTAATCGATCCATCGACCATGAGGTGGCTTGATGTTGCAAAGGCTGCGACACAACGATCTCGGCTCGAGACCGTTAGCTCCCGTAGTGCGCCATCGTGTTTGGGTCGAAAGTTGTTTCCATTGTAAAACTTGAGAAAATTACACTTTTGGTTCTCGATTACAAAGAAATTTAAATAACTCTCTCACAAACTTCGAACAAAAGACACTACAAGTGTAGATCTCTTGTTTTCGTGGGACTTTGCTGTCTTGGGGCCGTAATCCGTGGACCACCCGGCGTGATCGTCGAATCGGCGGGTTTAGTTGATGCTTCGCAAAGGAAACAAGAACTTAAGCAAATATCTTAGCAAAGTAAGATATCTACTCTTCTCAAGAATAAGTCAAAGCTTAAGCTTCGAGGAATCTCGTGTGGATCGTGGTTCTTGAACTCCGAAGCTTGGATCTCGATTGCCCCTTCGATAGCCGACCCTGCCCAAGTGGATGTAGGAGGGTATTTATAGCCTTTGGGAAGCGTGCCTTACGAAGAAACACGGTGTCATAAGTGCTCCACATTTGATTAGCCTTGGCGGCTTCCAGTACGCCTCGGCTGTACCTAAACTCAGCTGGCCCGGGGACAATATAGAAACACCTGTGGCGGCGGCGGTTTAAGACCGGCCCGGCTGGCGAGAAGATGTAATTCCCTCCGGCTATTGTAACGGTTTCACGCTTTTAGGCACGATTAAATGCCCTAAAATCACGCCTAGTGGTATTTTCGGCGATGTAACCGCCCATTAAAGTATCGAGCGTCTCTGCGTTGATAAAGTCAAGTGGGCCCCATCGGCATCTTCAAGAGCTCATTTCCAATATTACGGGTGTCTGGCGTTTGGCGAGACACTAAGTAAGATGCCCTACGCTATAGCGAGACACATCAAGGTGTCTCGCTTCGTGGCGAGGCACCAACAAGTGTCTCACTAGTAGCGAGACACATCAAGGTGTCTCGCTAGTGGCGAGGCACAAACAAGTGTCTGCGCTCATGGCGAGGCACAAACAAGTGTCTGCGCTCATGGCGAGGCACAAACAAGTGTCTCACTAGTAGCGAGACACAATCTTCCCATATGTTGACTTCTTGAGATTTGGCGGCGTTGTCGCCGATCTTCTCATAATTTAGTCATATTTGAGGTTCTTGACAATTTTGATGCCTACACCCGAGGGTGTCGACTTGGGTGGCGGGCCCGGTTCAGAAGGACTTGGCAAAAGAAGACCACCATGGTCCTCGAGGGCTAGGCAGGCGGGAGAAAGTCTGGAGCATCAGATGGAAGGTTCGCATGGAGTCAGAATGGGAGGGACCTACCTGCTCGGCGAGCGGGGAGAGGTCAGGACCTCAGGTGTCATGAAAGCTGTCTTGGGAGGCATGGCGGGGATGGTATCTAGCTTGGAGGGAACAATGCGAGGCCGGGCTGAGACGACCACAGGGGAGCTCCCCCGGCGGAGAAAGAGGGGAAGAGGTCGGGGCAGTTTTGTTCCATGGGATAATATGTAATCTGCCTTAGTCGAGGGATTGGCGTAAGGTATGTGACTTCGATGATGGGGCGCTCTCCTATAGGGCGTTATGAAGGGGCAGGCGAACATCGGTATAGGTGGCGTGTCATTTGGGCGTCCGCTCGTCGGTATTAAGGTCGAGCCACTACGGGGAAAGCGGTGAAGCGGTTCGGCTTGCTCGAGGGAGGGAGATTTTGAAGGCGATCCCGATGCGGTGCATGTGATCTGCGGAGTTATCGACTAGGGTTGTTTAGTGGAGGAAGAGGCGTTTTGATTTTAGCGTCGGGGCCACCAAGCCTATGAAAGGCTTCGAAAGAAGCATCTACCTTCCGAGGCCAACTCCAACGAGGATCTTGACCGAGTTATCAAGGAACTTTCGATTAAACAGGCCGAGCTCGATGACTGGCGACGTGAAACGGAAGTTAAGGATCAAGTTATCGCGGAACTTAAGGCGTCCGGTGAAGAATCTTTGGTAGTCGGGAGAACTCGTGGCCATACCAAACGGTGGGGAAGCGGCACAGGTGCGTCCCGTGGTTTATAAGCTGACTTGGCGATGGCGCAGGTCGCGTTCGAGAGGCAGGTCGCGCAGCACGCCAAGGCTCAGTCGGCGGAGGAATCGGTCGTCCGTGAACGACTTGCGAGAGAGTGCACTCAACTTAAGGAATCCTTGAGTAGGGCGGAGGAAAGGGCGAAGTATCTGGTAGTTGTATCTCGTGCTGTGTTTGATAGGTGAAACGGCAGTGATTGAGCGGCTTGAGGTCGCGACTAGGTCGCGTTCATGGTTTAAATGGCTGGTACAACCTTCCCTAGTATGATCGGTTCTAGATGGCTCCTCGCCAGCTGGGTCGGCTTTTAGGGTTACTTGTTCTTAGTTTGTTGGTTCGTTGGGCCGGTCGGGTCCAGACAAAGTGGGTTTGGTTTCCTAGAAGCGGGAGGCGTGTTGTAGAGATAAGGCGGCGTCGTGATGCTTTAGCCGTCAAAGCGCAATTCGGCGAAAGGCGTGGGTCATAAAGGCGGGTTTTTCGATTTTCAAGAGGCGGTTCGTATCCGAGCTTCAATCGAGACCGTTGGATTTCAAAGTTGAAGTGCAGCCCGGGGAATGAGCAGTAGGCGTTTTCGCGTCTATATATATCCTTACCCTATTTGGGGTTTCTTTTTGCGCCCCTAAAGACTCGCCTCCTTCTTCCTCCTTAACTCAAAGCGTTTAAAACTTTTAGCCATGGTACATACGCCTCCACCCGGATGACGGTTTGCCAAGCTCAAGTCTTGGCGGTCGAGACGAGAGGAGGATCTCGAGGGGCTCCATGAGAATACGATCTCCACGGAGAGTTCACGGTTTCCCTCGAGAGAAGGATAAGCTATCGTTGATCATAAGCCTTGAACAAGCTACCGCTATATATGGCGCATTTGGACAGCGGTTGCGCCTCCCCTGGCGTTAAGTGAAGAAGGCGTGTGGCGGCTTAGGGTGTCCCCGATGCGATTCGCCCAACGCCATTGCTACGATAATGGCGTTTTGGTGATCGTCATCAGTGAAGGTGGTGCCGACCCTTGACTCTTTGGTAATCTCGTCACGGTGAGGCGGCGAAAGCCCATTTCTTTTTGGGTATGTGGGCGGTCGATTTGTTGATATTCGGTTGAACAAGGACTGGAAGAATAAGTTTGTTTGGTTTTCGCCGACGCCGCCTTGGCTTGCCGCTCGTGGCCGGAGATCAACAAAACGGCCTAAAACCTTCCCTCTCGGCCGGGGCGAAGCGACTGGACAAATTCCGTCATTATTCAGGGTCGCGGAAGGGCTACAACTTGTTCGACAACGCTTCGCTGAGAGTGGTGGGGCTATCGTTCGTTCGACCGACCGGGGTCGATGAGAAAAGAGAGAAAGAGTTGCTAGAAGCTGGTGGTTGAAGATCCCAAGTGGGGGCTGACTAGACAAAAGCTCTTGGTACAACTTCCTCATAAGAGGGTTAGGGGAGGGCTGTCCATTGCCGGGCTTGACAGTGGAGGAGAGATTCGAAGAGTTGGCTTCTATGTTGCAAGTGAAGAGGGATCTTCCTGCTTCTGGGGCCGACCAACCAAAGAAGAAGAAGAAGAAGACGAAAAAGTCGATGGAGTCGACTTTTGAAGGGACGATCGAAGGGGCGGTCCTTGAACAGGCCGAGGGCATTATAGGGGAATTCCCAACTGCTGGGGGAGAGTCGCCCTCGCGAACCCTGTCTCCCTGCCTCGACCTAAGGTGGTATCGAGGGGAATCATGCCCCGGTCGTGAAGTTCGACCAATCGGCATGTGGGTCGGTGCGGCGTGAAGGCCTGGTGACCAGGTAGTGGAGACGAGCTCCGATGAGCTCGCTCGGAGGTCGGGGAAGGAGGCGGTCGTCTCAGACGACTCGGCTCCGGAGCCGGACCTCTTGAGCTTATTCAAGGGTCTGGGCATAGAGCTTTCTTTTCGTCACCGGATTCCCGAAGTGGGCGGTTCGAGGTGGAGAGAGCTCCGATCCCAGCTCATCGGTGATCTGTGGGAAGGGTATTCCGCAAGAGAGGAACCCTCCCAAAGCGACAAGTTTGTCTCCGACCATTCCCTCCACAAAGAGGGCACGGTGCTTCTCTCTGGGTGGGGGCATCTTGTCGCTTCGGAACAGTTCACCCTCCCCCATGATAGGGATCTCCTGGAGGAGACACCTTCGACCGGCCTGCGGTTAGCCCTCTTGAGTTATCAAACTCGAGGGGCCTTGGTTGGGGAAGAGCTCTTCAACCGACTGTCGTGCATGATAAAAGTGGCTGGCAACTTGGCGGAGAGGCTTGTCGAGGAGAAAAGGCACCGAGAAGAAGCTGAGAAGAGGGCAGCAGCCCTTGAGGCGGAGAAAGAGGAAGTCGGAGCCAAGTGGCGGACCGAGTTGGCGGCTAAGCAATCCCGATTAAGGCTGAACGTCCCTCGGAGCGGGCAGGCCGCCATCTGAAGTTGAGGGGAAAGAAAATTAAGCCCGGCTAGAAGACGGTTAAGGGCTCGAAAGGGAGATCAAGGAGTGGATGACCAGGTTGGGGGTTGGAGAAGCGGCTGGGGTTCGCGAGGCTCGAGGCGAAACTACAGTCGCTGGATGAGTCAGCGGCTCATCAATCGGCTGGATGGCCCGGTCGATCGAGGCCAGCTCAAGTTTATGCGTCGGAGGAGGGCAAGAAGGAGGTCATTGAAGAGTATAGGCAAGGGCCCATGGGGAAAGTAAGTACGTCCTTTGTTAAAAGCTCTGCTACCAAAGCCCAACTTCCTTCGGACGCTCTCTCAACATTGAGCCTTGCATATCCTCCCAAGGTGGAAAGTTCTCTGCGTGTTCTGCAAGGCCTGGAAGCCAGGGGGCAGGGGTGCAACTTAGCGCCGAGGACAACCCTGATGAGGATGAGGACGACGAGGAAGACGAGGGTGAAGACGGAGAGGAGGGAGACGGCGGCGAGGGAGGAGATTAGGTCGCTCTAGCGCTTTGTTCGTTCTCTTTGTTTCGTTTTGGCTGGAAAATCGCCATGTATTTGTAACATATTTCATTTGTGAATGAGAACTTAATTCGTGTTTTTCTGCGCCAAATTCTTTCTTCTGTGATGCCCCTCTTTAGGTTTTGTGGTAACAGCGTCTTTGGCCTGGGCGGCTATCTGTGGTTTGCACGGCGTGATAAACGGGTCGAGCGACAATCATAGCTCGGTCGACCTAATTGATAATTTTACGTCCGATCGGTGAGTGCGACCCGGGTGAGTCGGTGGACCAGCGTCGATATGGTTCGCGACGGCCACGGAGGGGCATCAATTTGTTTTCAAGTAGAGGCCTTGTCGTCGGTCTGTAGATCTTTGAAGCTAGCGACTCTTAGATTTTTGGGGGCGGGCGGTAGGTCCCGCTTGAGGTAAAAGGGCGCTTTGGTGATTTTCGAGGCGACGATTCGGGTTTCCATGATTTCCGAGGGGACGCCTCGAGTCCCACACCATTAATTTCCTCTGCTAACTACGAGGAAGCTCAGCATTTATGGGCTTTGTTATAAAGAGGGGGTGAGACAACTTCCTATTCTTCGTGTTCCCGTTAGGTTAGCGATTAGTTTTCAGCTCTGATTGCCATTTTTAGGATCTCAAGCTGAGAGCACCGGCGAGCTTCGTTATGAGATGGTTGGGGAGCGGAGGTGGGTTCTCCCCTCAGAGCTCACCATCTCCGGGGGTTTCCAGTTGAGAGTGCCGGCGATAGTTCCGATCACCTGTGAAGAAGGGGGGAAATTCCCTCGCTCGCACCAAGTGATCGGGACACGGCTCCTTACGCCCTGCGTTTATTTGGTGAGGCGGTAACACGAGTGTCTCTCAGAGGAAGAACGATTACATTTCGTCCATGGGTTCCGAGTCATTGTGTTGATATGAAGCCATGGGGTCACTGTTCAAAATCCTTTGGCAGTACTTCACTCGGACTTCTTAGGTCATTTCGGCGCCCTTTCATTAACTTCTGCAACTATTACGGTGCTTCCTTTTCCAGGAGAGCGTCGGCGTAGGCGCCAAGATGAGCGGAGGTGGCGGTAAGGTCGAAGATGTCGTTGGTGGCGACAGCGGTGATTGGGATGTCTATTTGGGCTTGTATTTTTAATTTCTTTTGCCTTGGCTTTTCGGTCGCGCAGACCATTGTAAACTTTACTTGGAACATCAATGAAAGGTTGCATTTTAGCGACGGTGGTCGTCCATTCGACTCATTCTCGGCTCTCTTTTTTTTTTGTGATCGGCAGTGCCTGTTAATTGGGAATTAGGTCGGCCTCTAGGGGGCTTACAACGAACATTGTTAACTCAGCCGTAATGCAGTCGGCCCCTGCGGGGCTTGCAATGAACACTACAAATCAATCGAAATCAAGCCGGCCCCCTGTGGGGCATACCATGAACATTATAAGTAAATCGAAATCGAGCCGGCCCCTGTGGGGCTTACAATGAACATTTTAAGTAAATCGAAATCGAGCCGGCCCCTGTGGGGCTTACAATGAACATTTTAAGTAAATCGAAATCGAGCCGGCCCCTGTGGGGCTTACAATGAACATTCTAAGTAAATCGAAATCGAGCCGGCCCCTGTGGGGCTAGACCCACCGAATCGGTCCAATCGCACGTTGGGGTCATTTGGGCCCGCCATCGGCCCGCAAGTCGGATGTGTAAGGCCTGCCTTACGTCCGGATCTTCATTTGCGATTCTTTTGGTAAGGCTGATCTTCATTCTGGGGTGTAGAGCAAGCCTGAGTCGGCTCCTGTGGGAGCGACGACTCCGTAGGGGACGACCGCGTAGGTCGGGTGCCTAGGACTGGGAGCCTAGGTCTTTTTCGGCAGGGCCGATCTGCATTTTAAGGTAAAGAGCAAGCTGAGTTGGCCCCGTGGGGCAGCGACTCCGTGAGAGACGACAGCGTGGAGTCGGTGCCTAGGACTAGAGCCTAGGTCTTTTGGCGGGGCCGATCTGCATTTTAAGGCAAAGAGCAAGCTGAGTTGGCCCCGTGGGGCGGCGACTCCGTGAGAGACGGCTGCGTGGGTCGGGTGCCTAGGACTAGGAGCCTAGGTCTTTTGGCGGGGCGATCTACATTTTAAGGCAAAGAGCAAGCTGAGTTGGCCCCGTGGGGCGGCGACTCCGTGAGGGCGACCGTAGGTCGGGTGCCTAGGGCCGGGAGCCTAGGTCTTTTGGCGGGGCGATCTCTATTACAAGGCAAAGAGCAAGCACGAGTTGGCCCCGTGGGGCGGCGACTCCGTGAGAGACGACAGCGTGGGTGGTGCCTAGGGCCGGGAGCCTAGGTCTTTTGGCGGGGCGATCTCTATTACAAGGCAAAGAGCAAGCTGAGTTGGCCCCGTGGGGCAGCGACTCCGTGAGAGACGACAGCGTGGAGTCGGTGCCTAGGACTGGGAGCCTAGGTCTTTTTCGCGCCGTGGCTTCCTCCGGGGTTGGTATGGAGCGTAGGGGGCCTTAGCTCGGCCTATCGAGGAAGGATAACCCGACTTTCGCATGGCGAATAGGGCCCGTTTCCTTAGCGGAACGGGCAAGATCACCTGTCGCGGCCAAGCGAGAAGAGTTCCTTGACTCGGCTAAACGAGAAGAGTTTCTTGACTCGGTTTAGCGAGAAGGGTTTCTTGACTCTACTTAGCGGACAGGGTCAGCTCGACCCGATCTCGACCAGAAAATTGCCTTGATTCGGCCAGCGTGGTCGGGTTTTCCTAACTCGAGTAGTGAGTTAGGGGGCTGACTACGCTGCGGAGGGGTTGAGTGGCGTTGGATTCGGCCGAGCAGTAATTTTGACGTTTCTTGCATAATTTACGACAAGCAACAATAATTAGAGGCAGAGTACTGAATTGCATTGGGAGGGAATGAACTGAATTTACAATGCTAAATTATTGAAAAAACTTCCTGAGGTGTTCTATGTTCCAGGGATGCTGTAGGACTCTCCCATCGGGGCTTCTGAGTCGGTATGTCCCGGGGCGTGGTTCTTCAAGGACGGTGTAGGCCCCCTCCCAATTAGGCGCCAACTTGCCATGCCTGGTGTCCTTGTCGAAGGCCGCCTTCCTCAGCACTAGGTCGCCGACTTGGAATCTCCTTGGTCGGACTTTGCTGTTGTAGTATCGGGCGATCCGTTGCTGATTGACAACTTGTCTGCGTAGAGCGGTCGCCCGGATCTCATCCATCAAGTCCAGCTGTCCCCGAAGTCTATCGGAATTTACTTCCTCATCGAAATGTTGGAGTCGGATGGTGGGCATGCCGACCTCCACTGGGGTTACTGCCTCTGCTCCATAAGTTAGCATGAATGGGGTTTCTCCGGTTGAACTCTTGTGGGTTGTCCTGTATGACCATAAGATGCTCGGTAGTTCTTCGACCCAATTGCCGACTGCTTGGTCGACCCTCTTCTTCAGAGCTTGGAGGATGCATTTATTAGCGACTTACGCCCGGCCCGTTGCACTTAGGGTGGGCTACGAAGCGAACTTGAGCTTGATTCCCATTCTTCACAAAATCTTGGAATCCCATTGTGAAGCCGAGTCACGGTTGTCGGTGATGAATGGCGGGGGCGCCGAACCGACATACGATCGACTTCCAAGCAAAGCCGGTGATGTTGCTCTCCCGATCTTCGCCAAAGGCTGGCTTCAATCCATTTGGTGAAGTAGTCGATGGCGACTATCGGGGAACTTCTGTGCCGAAGCAAGGGGAGCAGCCCGATATATCCGGTCCCCATTGGGCGAAAGGAAGGGGCTGAAGATGGAAGTCGGCTACGTGGCGGCTCACGGGGATCTCTGAAGAGTTGACACTTTTGCACTTGAGACGAGCCACGGAGTCGGCCACAATGGTTGGCGATGTATCCACGGCGTATGGTCTTACGGGTGAGAGTCCTGCATACGGATGGTTCATGAGGTGCCTTCATGGATTTTCCTCAAAACATATCGGCTTGATTCGATTGGGAGGCACGAAGATAGAATACTCCGCCGCCTAAATAGGACGACCGGTAGAGCTGGCCGTCAATCATGAGGTAACGGCGGGCGGTTCTCTGCAAACTCTTCGCCTCGGCCGGGTCGGCAGGTAAGGAGCCGGCAATCAAGAATTGGATGACAGGGTCCATCCAGCAAGATTCAAGGGGAGTACCTGCTTGCATGACGTTTGAGGGAGCTCCTGCAATGCTGGGATGCGGGAGTGTGTCGGCAAAGATGGGTCCGGAGCTGCTCAAGGAGCTGGTTGATCACGAGCCGACAAAGCGTCCTTCGAGTGTTAGCGGTAGCGAGGACTTGGACAATTTTGAAGTTGGCGAAGCGGGGCAGCAAGTCCTTGACAATCTTCAGGTACTGAGCCATCCTCTTATCTTTGGCAGCGTTTTTGCCGTTAACCTGATGGACGACCAGTTGAGAGTCGGCCAACACAATTAGGCTCTCGGCCTTGGCTGCCAGGGCGGCCCGCAGGCCGGCGATGAGGGCTTCGTATTCGACCTCATTGTTCGAGGCGGGGAACTTGAAGGCGATGGGCGCTCTGTGGCTGTTCGCCGAGCTGCGTGGGGCGGCGGCCCGCTCCTACTTCACTTGAGGATCCGTCCACTTTCAATTCCCACCAAGAGGCGACTTCAGGGGAGTCGTCTTCAGGCTCGGGACACAGGGGAGGTGCCGCTGTTTGCCCAGCCCTTGGGGGGCGCGGGTTGAGCAGGGACAGCGGGATCATCTGGTTCGCCATCTGGCGAGGTGGATTCTATAAGGAAGTCGGCCAATGCTTGTGCCTTTATGGTGGTCCTGGGCTCGAACTGCACGTCATATTCACCAAGTTCGATCGACCACGCGACCATTCTCCCAGACGTGGTGGGGCTCCCTAGGGATTTCTTCATCGGAAGGCTCGTCCGCACGACAATAGGGTGTGCTTGAAAGTACGGACGAAGTCTACGGGCAGTGGTGATGAGGGCGAAGGATGCTTTCTCGACCAGGGGGTAGTTCAGTTCCCCTGCTCTTAAGATCCGGCTGACATAATAGACCGGCTTCTGGATGTGGTCTTCCTCCCGAACGAGCGCCGAGCTCACAGCTTCAGGCGAGACGGCCAAGTACAGGTATAGGGTTTCCCCTTCGGTGGGTTGGCTTAAGAGCGGCTTGGTGCTTAGATAGGCTTTGAGTTCTCTGAAGGCGGCGCAACACTCCTCAGTCCACTCCAGTTTCTTCTTGGGATCTTTGGCCCCTCTGAGTATTTTGAAGAAAGGAAGGCTTCTCTCAGCCGACTTGGAGAGGAAGCTCCCTAAGGCGGCTATCTTTCCATTTAGCCTCTGAATATCTTTCATGGTGCTTATTCGAGAATTAAATCAATGGCTTCTATCTTCTCCGGGTTGATTTCAATCCCCCTTTGGGTGATCATAAATCCCAGAAATTTTCCCGATTGTACCCCAAAAGCACATTTAGTCGGGTTGAACTTCATGCGGTAGCGTCGGAGGGTGGCGAAGGTTTTCTCTAAGTCGGTGATGTGGGCAGCTGCGAGTCTCGACTTTACCAAGATGTCGTCCACATAGGCCTCCACATTGCGGCTGAGCTGGGGTTTGAAGATTTTGTTGACCAGCCTTTGATAGGTCGCGCCGGCGTTCTTGAGACCAAAGGGCATTACTTTGTAGCAAAAGGTGCCCCGGTCGGTGATGAAGGACGTCTTCTCTTGATCATGCTCCGCCATGCGGATCTGGTTGTAACCTGAGAAAGCATCCAAGAAGCTCAGCAACTGATGTCCCGCACTTTCGTCGACCAACTGATCGATGCGGGGAAGAGGGTAGCTGTCCTTGGGGCATGCTTTATTGAGGTCGTTGAAGTCGACGCACGTCCTCCATTTGCCGCTAGATTTCTTCACTAGGACGACGTTGGATAACCATTCGGGATACTGGACCTCCCGAATGAAGTCGGCTTTCAGGAGCCGCTCGACCTCTTCTGCTGCGCGCTCGGGTCCGGTGCCTCTTCTTACGGCCAGGCGGCGGCGTGTCGGTCGACGGAGAGCTCATGGCAAATGACATCAGGTGAGATACCCGGCGTATCCTCTGGGCTCCAAGCAAACACATCAAGATTAGATAAAAGAAAAGCAATTATCGCACCTCTTAATGGTTCCGAGAGGCTGGATCCGATCCTGAGCGTTTTCTCGCCCTTGTGGTCGATGGGGATCTCATGGAGGTCCTCAACTGGAGTCGTCCTCTCACGCTTCGCCTTCTCTTCGAGTTGGCGAGCCGTCTTCTCGATAGGCATGGCGGTCGCGACTCCTTTTCCCTTTGTGGTGAGGGCGTAGCAAGCTCGGGCCTCCTTTTGGTCACTTCGGACTATCCCGACCCCTCTTGATGTCGGGAATTTAATCATCTGATGGTAGGTGGACGGGATGGCTCATAAGTGGTGGAGAGATGTTCGACCCAAGATGACATTATGCGCCGACTTGATGTCCATTACTACGAACTGGACGTCAACGGTCGATTAGCACGGGGGTTGCCCAACAGTCAGGGGAAGGGTGATCTGTCCCTCCGGAAGCTGAGAATGTCCCGTGAAACCAATCAGGGGACCCAGAGACGGCTGGAGTTTGGACCTGTCAATACCCATGTGGTTGAATGCGTCCAAAAACAATATGTCGACAGAGCTCCCGGTGTCGATCATGATCCTCTTCACCTTGAAGCCGTAGATGTCGACTGATATGACGATGGGGTCGTCATGAGGCGTTTCGACTCATTCCAAGTCAGCCTCGCTAAAAGAGATGGACACATCGGCCTTCTGCTTCTTGTCACAGCTGTTCACCCGTAAGGCATGCTTGGCATACCTCTTTCGGGCGTTATTGGATTCCCCTCCTAAGGTAGGACCTCCACTGATGGTATTGATAACCCCATGACTCCCTTGTCCGGCTTCCCTGTGCTCCGAGTTGGGTCGAGGTCGGGGAGATCGGGAGCGAGGTCTGTGGTCGTCCCTCTTGGGATGCTGCTCCCGATAGATCAAGTTCTTCAAGAAGCCTCTCTAAATGAGGTCTTCAATGTCCTTCTGGAGAACACCGCAGTCTCTGGTGTCGTGGCCGTGATCTCGGTGGTATCGACAGAATCGCCGCGATCTCTCTTGTTCGGGTCTGTCCTCATCTGTGGCGGGGGCTTGTGGAGGAGCCCCTCCCTCTAGGCCTTGTCCAGGGCCCCAGAGAGGGAGGTGTTGAGGACTGTAAACACTGGAGGCGGAGCATCTGCTCTTCTGTCCTCCCTCCTATCGAACCGACCGTTGCGGTTGTTCTTGGGAGGAGGATTCCTTGGGATGTGTCAGGCTCTTCTTTAGAAGTGGTCTGGAGCCGACCTAGCGGGAGGGGCTACCGGAGCCGCATAGGTGGTCTGCTGAGGAGGATGATGAGGCACCGGCACTGTCGGCGGGGAGGACGCCAAAATGGTCGTGGCCGTCTTGCTGGACTCGGCCGCTATGGCGATCTTGTACGCTTCTGCTTCTTCCATGTTCATGTAAGCGTGGGCTTTGGACATCAAGTGCTCGTAACTTCTGATGGGCTTCTTGTTGAGGGCTTTGGACAAGTCGCCAGGTCGTAGTCCCGCCACAAGAGCCGCCATAGCGACTTTGTTCTATTGATCTTCAACTTCTAGTCTCTTCGCCTGGAATCTCTTAATGTAGGCCCTGAGGCTCTCTCCCGGCTCTTGCTTGGTCTGGATGAGCACACTGGAGGGTAGTTTGGGCTTGGCGTTGGCCAAGAAATGGTGGATGAACTTCCGGCTCAAGTCTTTGAAGCTTTCGATGGACTTCTTCTCTAGTGAATTCCACCAAAGCTTGGCGCTCCCTGTCAAGGTGACAGGGAAGCAGCGACAGATAGTCGCTTCCGGTGCTTGCATCATGATCATGGTGTTGTGGTAGTCTTGCACATGTTCGGCCGGGTCTCTATCACCCCCATACTTGTCCATCGTCGGCATCTTGAACTTCTCGGCTGGCGCCCTCATGATGGAGTCGGTGAAGGGAGTGTTCCCCCCGATGGCGTCGGCAACTAGTTGATACACCTGATTGTAGTCACCTGCGCGCCGGTGGGCGGTTGGGAATGGCGTCGTGGGCGCGGCATGGGGTTTCGAGGCCGTGCCCGCTGGTTCCTTGACGCCTTGGCTAGGAGCAGGGCTCTCATCGGTGAGGTCGAAGGCGAGGGGGCGGTGCCTTGAATTGGCGCCTTGAGCCGGATGCCTCTGCAGGGGTGAGGCGGCGCGCTCTTGGCGGTCCCTTCGCGACTTATCGATGTGAGGAGTCTCTGGGAGCGGGATCTGCCTCAGGACGAAGTGGCGGTCGCCTCGAGCGGTGGAGTGGCGGCTGGCGGAAGGCTGGTCCGCCGTTGTTGCTGATGGCGCTTCTTTGTCGCTGCGAAGCGAGGAAGCGAGTGAAGAGGTCATCCGCGAAAGCTTTGAGCTGGGTTTGCATGGTTGCTTGCATGGCTTGGGTGATCTTCTCGGTGGATTCCTGGAGTTGGGCTTGAGTGACATAGCCCGCCGGTAGGTTCCCTGACCCGGAAAGATCATCGCCGCTGGACATGACTGCAAGAAGAAGAAAGGAGGCCCCACGGTGGGCGCCAAACTGTTGATGTATATAATCACAGTCACTAACATCGGGTGAGTTTAGCTTTTAAGAGAGCGGAGTCCGCCTTCTCTCCTAAAGCCCAGTGACGCTGATTTCAGTCAAGGGATTCGCCTACAGCAGAAAGAGGGACCTGTGGAAGAGGCGGAGTTGGGATCTCCGGTGGTTCCTCCGACGGTCAAGTTAGTAACAAGGGAGATAATCTAATGGAGCAGGAATTCACTCAGAAAAGATTACTTACTTGGTTCGCTGTTCGCGTTGCTACTTATACCTAGGGTTGAGGGGTTATTCCCGTCTTTCCATCGGTTAAGGAACCACCGATGAGTCAGCCCTCTTTTCCACGTGTGAGCCAGTGATTGGCTGAGCATTTTATTTGTCTGCTATGGGGGCTGGCCTTTACGGGTGTCAAATTGCGGGTAATTTGAGGGTCTGTATGGTCTATTCGCCATTAATGGGATGGGATTGGCGGCTGGGCGCATGGGTCGAGTGCCTTAAATACCGTGAGAGATGGGGGAGTTAAGGGGCTGTCAGTGCATTTAATGCGATGTTGATGGGCTCGAGTACTGTATAACCGTCGTTCGAGCGGAGGGAACCACGCAGGATGAGATAGGGGGAGCTGAGGCCGGGTGGCCGACTCGCATGGCCTCTCGGGATGTCCTTTGGGGTAATCAACTGAAAGGGACGACCAGTGTCGCCTTTCGCGTCGTCCCAGAGGACGGGTGGCCGAGAAGAGGGGGCCTAGATTCGCTTCGCATTGTCGGGAGAGGCCGACGACTGGTTGGATGGGGCCATAATGGGTGACGGGTTGGGAGGATGACTAGCACCGCCTTTCGCGTCGCCCGAGCAGACTAGCGGTTGGAAGGCGATAGCTGGTCGTCCCCACGTCGTCCGGTGGGACGGGCGAAGTGGAATAGCTCCGAGGCAGTCAATTGGCTGGGCGGACGACTGTTACCACCTTTCGCGTCGCCCGCGGGAGAGAGTTGTCGATGGGTCGACTTGCACCGCCTTTCGCGTCGGCTATGGTTATAGTCGCTTAGTGGACCATGGCGGGGTCGGTAGGTGCAAGTCGCCCTGTGGGTCGGGTGTGGAGGCTCGTGTCTGTTCTCGCTGACAAGCAAGCGTTTATCCATGTTAGCACTTGTTTTTTCTCCTTAATCACTGGTTAGTGGTTATGACCATAATATATATATATATATATATATATATATATATATATATATAGAGCAAGGCTCCTATGAACTTAAGTTCATAATGAATAGTGGTGCACCAACTTTTCTAACCACTCATTTTGCTTTGGGATCCGTGAAGATATAAATGCCACTTTGAGATTTGTGCATCACAAATCTCAAGGCAAGATGAGTGGATAAAAAGTTGGTGCACCACTATTCATTATGAACTTAGGTTCATAGAGCCTTACTCTCTCTATATATATATATATATATATATATATATATATATATATATATATATATATATATATATATATATATATATATATATATATATATATATATATATATATATATATATATATATGTATATATATATATATGTGTGTGTGTGAGAGATACTTGTATGTGAATAATTATAGTTATATAGTTATATGCTTATAATACTTATAAGTTTAATATTCTTTGCAAATGTTCTTAGTGATTTTACAAAAATTACAACAATTTAAAAATTTTAATCTAAAATTTACAAAAATCTAAGTTATATTGAATTTTTTAAAAACACAATTTTTAATTCAAAAAATTAAAAAATTTAAACCGTAGGCGGTTAACCGGCCCGATTAGGACCCGGGCCCGGCCTGACCGGCGGGGCTTTGAACACGGCCCGGACCCAGAGTTTTGGGCTCTTGGACACCCCTGCCGGCGCCCTCAGCAATAGTTGCAACTTATCCTTCTTCTCAGCTCATTCCCCATGTGGGCCTCACGTAAGTGTTAGAAACTTGCAGCACTAGTCACTTCTTTCATATTGGTCATTACATTTTATTGCACTTTTATACTTTCATTATCTATTTTATTTGAATAAATTTATCTGCTAATAATATTTTTTTATCTTAATTTACAGTTAATAAATAATTATTGAATAAGAGCTCAAATAAAGATTATTTCGAGTCCAAAAGGTCTCTAATGAAGCCCAGAATGCCTAAATCCAAAGCCCACGACTAAGTCTAGAAGTAAAATCTCAGCACTCATCACTTTCTTGGTTTGTAATTATTTATAACTTGGCCTGTAATTGAGAATCAAATCAAATCTGGAAAGAAACAAAGTCAAATTAGTACTCAGGATGATCAACTACAAAGAAAAGGTGAAATCTCCTAATCCGGAAAGCAGAATTTTACATATTATATATTAAATCGCCTATCTCGACGAGACGGAGCCATCCGGATTGGTAGATTCTAGAAATTTTATCAATAATAGCAGGTTATGATAGAAATCTAAATTTAATTAATAAATATATTCAATTATTTAAAGGCCGAGCTAAATCCTAAGAAGTCCAATAACATTCAAGAGAAGCCCAAGAGTCTTAGATGAATTAAATATAAGAGAAATAAAGCCCACAAAGCCCATCTCTCAACTATTAAATCAATGATGTAGATTATTTTGAGAGATCCTATGGTTGTGAGGGTTACTTGGGGTTTAAGCCAAATCCTATGGTTGTGAGAGTTACTTGGGGGCCAAGATAAATCTAAGAATTGTGAGAGATTCTTATTATCTATAAATAGAGGGGTAGAGTCAGGGTTTGAGAGTGTGAAAAATTTTGTAAACTCCTTTTTGGAGGGGACCTGTAATTAGGTCTTCTAGTTTGTAAACTTTTTAAGTTTGCAATAAATAAAAAAAATTTCCTTCTTTTAAATTTTTTTTCTTCTTTATTGATGAAGATGAAGATTTACTTTCAAGGGGTCAACCCCTTGCAACGTAAGTTTTTATTTTTCTCTTTTTATTTTCTTATTTTAGAAATTCATGTTTTAGAATTTTATTTTTTTATTTTGGTAGATTAGATTTATTTCATACCTTATAGTGTAGATTTACTTTCATCCTCTTTTATTATTTTGTTATTTATTTTTCATGCTTTGTAAAATTTATTTTCTTACATTTTTTATAGTATAGATTTACTTTTATACTCTTTTATTTTTTTAGTTAGATTTTCTTTATGCTCATAATGTAGATCTTTATTTTCTTATTCTTGTTCTTATTTTTGTAGTTAGTTTTTATTTTTTTATAATTTAGATTTCTTTCTTTTATGCTTTCTAGTCTAGATTTTATTTCCTTATTTTTATTTTATAAAATGAGTAACTAAATCTTGTAGATATTCTAGAATTATATGAAACTAATTTAATTTTTTATGATTTGTGAATTTCTCTCCTTGTGCTCAAAATGATCATGTTTAGGATAATCAACTAGTGAACTAATTGGTAGAAGAAGAATTTGATAATCTATGTTTATCTTGAGTGGTTTGATAGGTTATGCTTATGAATTCTAGAATTATTATCTAGTTGTTATTCTTTCCATGAATAGAAATTTTGCTTGGATGATAATTTGATAGGTTATGCTTTCCTTAAGTGGTTTGATAGTCTATACTTAGTAAATCTAAAGTAAAATATGATAAAAATTAGTAGTTCATAACTAAATGAAATTAGCTAGTGTATTCAATTCTAGATTCCCATATTCTCTACTTGATTTACTCCATTTTTACTTATTTTGATTTTTTTCTTTTTGATTTTTTTCTTCTTGATTTTGTTCTTTTCTATTTTTTATTTCTCCTCCTTAGTTATTCTTTATTTTCTTTTATTTGTTCACTCTCTTTCTCCTCTCTTGTTCTAGTTTTCTGTTATTTACAAATAATCACACACTCTCTATATCTCTAAACTTTTACTCCTCCTTATCCACACACATTTCTAGGATTCAATTTAGAATTTTTTCTACACACCTTCCTTGTGGGATCAATATTGTAATTATAATATAACTTGATAGTTGTCCTCTTGCAACTTTAGTGCATGTTTATTATGCCCATATTACATACTTTGAATTGGACTCTCAAATTAATTGAAAAAATTTTCTATTAGGTCCCCTGTTTTTAAGTCATTATAACATTTGACCCTCAAATCATTGAAATTGCTGTAAGATCTCCAATTCATAAGTTGATTAAAAATAATCTCTATAATTGCTACCCCTACTCTATAATTGCTACCCATACTCTATAATTGCTATCGTTTCTCGTTAAAACACAGAATATGCAGCATAAATATAGAAAAATAAAAGCGAACAACCAGACCAAAAAATCAACTAAGGAACACGCGAGATTTCTATAGTGGTTCGGATAATAATCCTATGTCCACTCTTCCTTCTCATGAAGGGGAATCCTCACTATGCTAAGAGCTCTTGAATCACAACCTCATTCAGTAGGCTTATAAAGATAGCATCCTGGAATCTATCCGAAGTAAGTCGTCTAACCTAACTCTCCATAATGAGTAACACCTAGCTCTAGCTAGTACAAGCCTCAATTATCACCGGCTTGAGTACGTTGTAAAAATAAGTTTGAAACAAACAACCAAAAATAGTTTAAGCATAGAATCAGAAAGATCTTACAGCCCTTTTGATTAAACAAACTGTCCTTTAAAAGATTGAAGCAAAGCCTGATGAAAAATAGTGTAGATGTTGAGTCTAAGGGCAACTCTCCTCGCTAGAACAATCTGAAGATGTTGATTGCAACGAGGAAGAGTTTGTTGAGGCTTTGGGGGTTTAAATCACAAATCAATCTTCTTAACATAAGCCCTAGAATTTTCTCTCTTCAAGCGCTCTCATTTCAAACCCTAGAACTCTCGTCAAATATTATCTCTTTCAATCTTATATAGCCTCTAAATAATCAGAAAAGAGATATCCAAATCATAGTAGAAGTTGGAGATGAAAGGGATTAACTAACAATTGTGATTAAGTCTTGAAATATGCAAATTCCGGTCATCACCATGGTCCCTAAGCAACATCGATAGGTGCCTATAGACCATCGATAGTTCGAAATCAACTTTATAAAATTCTACGATTATTCACTGTACACCATCGATGAACCTTGACCATCAATAGGTCCTCCTCGACCATTGATTATTCTAAAGCTAAAATCAACTTAAATGCTGATTTTCACGTCGTTTCGCCTCGTAACCTTCATATACTTGTTTTCACTATATCATCTCAAATGAATATTAGTACCAAATGAGAGTTTATTTTTACTCAAACAAGAGCTATTGTACGAACTACATCCTAACAAAACTTGAGAGTTTATTATTACTCAAACAAAAGCTATTGTACGAACTGCATCCTACCAAAACTTGAAACAACTTAGGAGAATTGTGGACTTGATAGCAGCTTCAATGATTTGAGGGACTAATTTTCATTGAGTCTTTTATTTCCAAATATTACAAAGAATCTCTACATGATCTTTTTGCACAAAAGACTAACAACGTCTGCACTTGATCTACATCCTATCTGCATCCAAGCAATTTTGTGAAAATATAAGAAGAATTTTAAAAGAATTTATTAATATATATTGGTACATGATATAAATTAATTATATTTCTGCCTCCTTTTTATTGAACAAGTTTTATTTTCCTTCAAAATTTCTTTTCCATTTTTCTTGCTAACCAAACAATAAAATTTTTCTTTTTTCCTTTCTTTTCCTTTTCTCTTTCCTCGTCTTTTCTTTCATTTTACCTCAAACCAAACATGGCCTAAAAGTAGGTAGAGATCCTCTACATTCTTGATTGTAGAGATTTTCTACAATCAAGGAATTTGACTTCTTCAAGGAATTGAACTGTCATTGTAACAGTCTCAAAATTGATCTCTCGCATTAGGAAAAAAAAACAAAAACTAGTTATGGCCAAGTGCATGCACAAGTCCAAGTGATGTGGTCCTAATCAACAATTATAAAGACAAGAAAACAAACTTGAGCCGCAAGATACCTTGTCGCCCAATTAAAAAACAGAGAGAAATTAAACTGTCAAGATTCTTAGGTCATTGTAAAACAAAAAGACTTGTGAATAAACACACTGATTCAAGAATCAATTTATTTTGAAATTTCACTTCCAGGAATTTTCTGGAATTTTTTTTTTAATCCAATATCACCTACGTTACTTAATAATCTCACCTTACTGCATTGTTGAACTTGAACCCATTTCCGCAGTTGTATACACTTTGTATGGGGAATTCAACTACTTAGAAAAGTCTCTTTCTGCTTTCCATGTGGAGTTAGAAAACACTTTTGAATGATTTCATCCATATCTCAACTAACAAAAGACCTTAGTCTAGGGGTATTAACATTGGATACGGCTCGCATACGATACTTACTATGTTTGTATATGCTTATCAATCACGGACACGGATATCGGGATATGGGTACGAATATACCTAGATAAGAAAAATTCATATCTATATCCGCTAAATTCGGATACGGTTATGAATATACTGTTGGATTTAAATTCAATATATGGGCCAATATATTAAATAAATATATATTATGTGCTATCAATCAAGGTTAGCTCATTAAAATGATCTAATTTAGAGATTGGGTTTTTAATGCATAATTAAAGTATGGGCCTCATATGCGTAGAGACCAAAATATAATTGTTAATTCTATGATGGGTTGAACTGATAATTATGAATAACTGATTCGGTTATAAATAGGGTTGTGGTTCCCCAAATCTCTACGTAGAATCTCTTTCTGATTTCCCATCTTCAGAAGGATTAGGATTTCTCTAAAGATGATATATACGTACAAGATTTAAAAGATCTACATCTCAAAACTCAAGAATCACATCCTACTCCATGGATTCAGGTATGGTTCCGCATCTTCTTAATTATCTCAATAGTTTGACATGAACAATCCTTGGGATAAATTAGGGTTTTATAAAGCAAAAGATTTATCTTTTCTTGATCTAACAATTGGTATCAGAGCGATGTTCATGTTAATCTATTGATAATCAATTTTAATTTGTGAGGTGATTCTCTTGTATGTTCTCAAATCTAAAAATTCTTCTTTTGAATTGTTTAATTTGAGAACAATATTTAGTAGTTCTTCCTCTTATATATTCTTCATGATTTCGGATTCAAAAGGGTTATTATATCTTGAATTTTATGAATCTGATTTAGAAGTATTCATGTTTAATTGAAAATTAGGGTTAGTTCATCATGTTATGAATATGCATATTTTTGAGAAATTTGGATGCTTTGATTCAAATTTTTATTATGTATTCATGATTATTTAATTTTGGATTTGGATTAAAGTTTATTGAAGAAAGATTTCAGGATTAGAAATCTTAAACAAAAAAAAAAAAAAAAAAAAAAAAAAAAGGCGCTGCAGCGCCTTGGTTTACGGCGCTGCAACGGCGGCGAAACATTTAAAAGATATATATATTCAAGGGGCTGCCCATTGCATAACAGGCCCAATTAAAAGAACTTTCAAATGGGCTGCTCCAATCCCTGGCCCATTCAACCCAAAAAAAATTAATGATAAAAGATACAGGCGGGCCAGCAGTGAAGCAAGTAGGCCCATTGTAGCATTGGGCTTTTGGGATTTTTTAAATTTGGATCAGCCCAAGCAGTTTTGGGCTGACATTTAGAAGTTTCATTTATTTATTTTATTTTGATTGGATTCAAAATATTGGCATTAAAGTTTATTAAAGATATATGATGTATTGAAAAGAATTGATTTAAATAACACGTTATTAAAGTAGCCTCTCTTGTGTAGATCAATTTATTTTAAACATAAAATTGGTAGTGTGTATATGATTTATGCAAATATTAATCAACCCAAAGAAGGATTGATATTTGAATGAATCATATGCATACATGTGGTGATAAATATGTGATAATTATTGATTTTACATGTGAATAATAAATCGGCCCAAAGAAAGGTTTATCGTTTGACATATCTTATTATCAATGTTTGATCACTACACCAAGAGTACCACTTGCAAATTAATATTTCTGTCCAAAGACTAAATATTAATGTTGTGTTAGGTATCTTGAGATGGGTATTGCCAATTTTAAATTCATAAATTTTGATTTGGTTTCTTTTGTGAGCTTATGTATTTTCTCATGTTATTCTCTGATTCAGCTGTTAGTTCTGCTTCAAACATCACTATCAACATTAATTCCATTCCTATGCTAAATGACACCAACTTCAAGTCATGGCAAGAGAACGTTATGATAGTTCTCAGTGTCATGGATCTCGACCTTGCGTTAAGGCTTCCTTCTCCTGCACCTCTTACGGATAAAAGTTTCACTGATAACAAAAGGGACATGGAGAGGTAAGAGAAGTCAAATTGCATGTGTATGATGATCATGAAGAGGGCCAATCCAGAAGCATTTAGGGGCACTATGTCTGAGAAGATAGCTACTGCCAAATAGTTCCTTGAGGACATTGAGAAAATATTTGTCAAGAATGAAAAGGCTGAAACTAGTACACTTTTGACAAATCTTATCTCAATGAGATACAAAGAGAAAGGGAACATTCGGGAGTACATCACGGAGATGTCTCACACTGCTTCAAAGCTAAAAGCACTTAAGGTTGAACTCTCTGAGGACTTGCTTGTGCATTTGGTTCTTATATCTCTTCCCACACAATTCAGTTAATTTAAAGTGAGCTACAATTGTCAAAAGGAGATCTGCTCTCTTAATGAGCTCATCTCACATTGTGTGCAAGAAGAGGAAAGGTTGAAGCAAGAGAAGACAGAAAGTGCTCATTAGGCTAGTACTTCTAAGGACAAAGGGAAGAAAAGAATGAAAAATAAGAAAGCTATAGAAGCTCAACCATAAAAAAATAACACAAGGCAAACAATAGAGATGGTTATTTCTTCTATGGGGCTGCGGGACATAAGAAGAAAAACTGTACCAATTAGCACGCATGACGTGCAAAGAAAGGTACACTTTTCAATTTTATTTGTTCTGAGGTTAATTTATCTTTGGTACCTAGACACACATGATGGTTAGATTCTGCTGGCACAACTAATATCAGTGTGTCTATGAAGGGTTGCCTGAGCTGCCGAAAGTCAAGTGATGGTGAAAGATACATTTATGTGGGCGATGGCAAAAAGATTGAAGTTGAGGCAATTAGGACATTTAGGTTATTGTTAAAGTCCGATTGTTATTTGGATTTGAAAGAGATTTATGTAGTACCGTCATTTAGATGGAATTTAATTTCTATTCCTGTATTGGACAAACTTGGTTATTTTTGTTCTTTTAGAAATGACAAGTTTAGTCTTTTTCAGAATTTAAATTTGGTTCGTACCGATTCTTTATCTTATGCTGATAACCTTTATTTGCTTGATACGGTTGCTTCATATCTTGAAACCTTACAATTAAGCACTCGAGGTGTAAAGAGAAAATTAACAAATGAGAATTCCGCTTCGTTATGACACAAGAGATTATGTCACATCTCCAAACGGAAAATTGAGAGACTTGTGTCAGACGAGATTTTAGATCCCATTGATTTTATAAATTTTAAAGTTTGTACTAATTGCATAAAGGAAAAATAAATAAATATAAGGAGATTTGGTGTCAACAGGGCTACAGACGTCTTGGAACTGATACATATAGACATTTGTGGGTCATTCCCTACAGTTTCTTAGAATGGTCAACAATATTTTATCATGTTCATAGACGATTTTTCACGTTATGGCTACCTTTATCTCATATATGAAAGTCCCAATCACTGGACGTATTCAAAACTTACAAAGCTGAAGTTGAGAACCAATTCAACAAAAGTATCAAAAGCGTCAGATCTGACCGTTGAGGTGAGTATTATGGCAGATATGACGGTTCAAGTGAACAACGTCCGGGACCATTTGCTAAATTCCTAAAGGAGTGCTGTATCATCCCACAGTACACCATGCTTGGTTCTCCTACAATGAATGGTGTTGCCGAAAGACGAAACAGAATGCTCAAGGAGATGGTAAGGAGTGTGATTAATCATGCCAACTTACCAGAATCTCTCTGGGGAGAAGCATTAAAGACTGCGGCTTATATACTCAATATAGTACCCACTAAAGCGATTGTCAAAACCCCTTATGAACTTTGGACGGGCAAAAAGCCTACTCTGAAGCATCTGCACATTTGGGGATGTCCAGCTGAGGCTAGGCGTTATAGGCCACATGAAAAGAAACTGGACTCTAGAACGGTCAGCTGCTACTTTGTTGGTTATTCTAAAAGATCTAGGGGTTATAAATTTTATGATCCTGCTTTCAAGTCAATATTGAGATGGAAAATGCCCGGTTCTTTAAGGATGTTGAGTTTGCGGAGGGGGAGATAAGGTTAAGGACTTTGTCTTTGAAGAGGAATATGTTAATATTCCCACAGCTGCTATTGACATTGATCAGGTTTATATTTCTGACATTGTTCAAGAAACAGATCCAAATCAAGACAATGTCATAGAACCTCCCGTTATATAAATTGTTCTAGAAGAACAAACTCTACCACCTCAAGAACCTGTGCCATTAAGAAGACCCACTAGAGAAAGGAGAAGTGCGGTTTTAAATGATTATATTATATTTCTTTAAAAACATGAGGATGACATCAGTATGGTGGAAGATGATCTTATTAACTTCCGTCAAGCCATAGAAAGCTCTAAATCTCAACAGTGGATTGATGCTATGAATGAGGAGATAAAGTCCATGAATGACAATGATATCTGAATTTTTATCACATTGCCTGAAGGTGCGAAGCCTATTGGTTGTAAATAGATATTTAAAATCAAGAGGGACTCAAAAGGCGATGTTGAGAGGTACAAAACTCGTCTTGTCGCTAAAGGCTTTACACAGAAAGAAGGCATCGACTATAAAGAGACTTTCTCTCCTGTTTCATCGAAAGACTCTTTCAGAACAATAATGACACTCGTGGTATATTTTGACCTTGAGCTACATTAGATGGATGTAAAGACTGCGTTTCTCAATGGCGACATTGATGAAATAATTTATATGGTGCAACCAGAAAATTTTGTGTCGGGAGATGCAAAGAAGATGGTTTGCAAATTGAAGAAATCCATCTATGGGCTTAAGCAAGCTTCTCGTCAGTGGTATTACAAGTTTTATCAAGATATCATCACATTCGATTTTAAGATTAATGTAGTTGAAGATTGTGTATGCCACAAGTTCCGTGGGAGTAAACATATTTTTTTGATTTTATATGTCGATGACATATTGCTTGCCAGCAATGAGATAGGCTTATTGCACGAAACCAAGAGATTTCTATCAAATAAATTTGAGATGAAAGATCTTGGGGATGCCTCTTTTGTATTGGGCATACAGATACAGTGGGATCGCTCTCGGGGTATACTTGGGTTATCACAAAAGAGCTATATCGAGAAGGTTCTTAAAAGGTTTGGCATGAAAAATTATAAACCAGGTGACACCCCTATGGCTAAAGGAGATAAATTCAGTCTCAATCAATGCCCCAAGAATGATTTTAAGATTAAGGAGATGCAATAGATTCCTTATGCGTCAGCAGTAGGGAGCCTAATATATGCTCAAGTGTGTACGCGTCCAGATATTACGTACGTAGTTGGAATGTTGGGAAGATACTTAAGTAATCTTGGATTGGATCACTGGAAAGCAGCCGAGCGAGTCTTGAGGTATTTACAGAGAATAAAAGAATACATGCTCATGTATCGGAGGTCGAACCAGTTAGAGATCATTGGATATTCTAACTCCGATTTTACTGGATGACAAGATAGCATGAAATCTACTTCAGGCTATATCTACATGCTTGCTGGAGGAGCTATCTCTTGGAAGAGTGCTAAGCTGACACTCATAGCTTCATCCACCATGACAGCTGAGTTTGTAGCATGCTATGAGGCGTCTAATCATGGAATATGGCTATAAAATTTTATCACTGGGCTGTGAATTATCGATGATATTGAAAGGCTACTTAAATTATTTTGTGATAATAAGTCAGTAGTGTTGTATTCCAACAACAACAGGAGCTCGACGAAGTCGAAACATATAGACATCAAGTTCCTAGCTATTAAAGAAAGAGTTCAGAGTGGACTTGTGTCTAGAGAGCACATTGGGACAAACTCCATGATTGCTGATCCGCTGACTAGGGGATTACCACCCCAGGTCTTTCATGAGCAAACTGCTCATATGGGTATTTTATCTCTTCAGGATATGTCATTTTAGCGGGAGTTTGTATTTTAGATGCTTTTATTTGTAGACACATTTGTTATGATTTTATGGATATTACATGGTTATTTACTGCAGTATAAAGTCTTCATTTCATATTCACTCTGATTTTTTGTATGGTTTGATCTCACTAAGGTTTTAAGGTGGACCAGTTGGAAATAGGCATGTTAAGATCACACTACATGAAATTTTTAAGCTACACATCCATGCTTGATCTGTGTTGTTAGTTGTATTGATGTACGTGGTCATTGATGGGTCTAGTTGCGACAAATGCAATGAAGATCGCTTTGATCCTATGTTGATATAACTGATAGACGAGATTGTTAAGGATGCATAGTGTTTGATAGCAAAATTCATGAGCTCATAAGGTTATATCATAATTCATATTTATATTGTAACATATATGACCCAAGTGGGAGATTGTTGGATTTAAATCTAATATATGGGCCAATATATTAAATAAATATGTATTATGTGCTATCAATCAAGGTTAGCCCATTAATGATCTAATTTAGGGATTGAGCTTTTAATGTATAATTAAAGTATGAGCCTCTTATGTGTAGAGACCAAAATATAATTGTTAATTCTATGATGGGCTAAATTGATCATCTTGGAAGGATTAGGGTTTCTTTAAGGAGGATATATACGCACAAGATTTAAAAGATTTATATCTCAAAGCTCAAGAATCACATCCTACTCCATGGATTTATGTATGGTTCGTATCTTCTTAATTATCTCAATAGTTTGACATGAACAATCATTGGGATTAATTAGGGTTTTATTTATTAAAGAAAAATGTTTATCTTTTCTTGATCTAACATATACATGCGGATATATATGAGATATGAATTAGGATACAAAATGGATATGAGAAATCCATATAATATTGAAGCGAATATAGTTCATATGATACAAGTGAGTTCATCAATACGTTAGTTATATCCGAAAAGCTATGATTAGAACTCTTCATAATCAAAAGTAACCTCAAAGTCATAAAATAATTACAATTGTATGACCAATATCTATATTTAGATATTTCAGATATGGATCCGAATATTTTGCTACATATCTGTATCCTAACAAATATGGATACAAATAAACCCTCAGATAAGGATATTTTTTTGGCACCCCTAACTTAGCCTTATACTGAAGAATGAGAGGTGACAGGTTCAGCTCTTCAAAGTTCTTAAAACCTTCTTTGATTTATGGTTCTTCTTCCTCTTCTTGGATTCCCATTTGACCTTTGACTTGTAAAATGCGACGCTAAAGTTTCTATTTTGATATCTCTGCGAATATCTTGAGCCCTTCCAGAAGGCTGAAGTTACGAACGTCCTGATTTGATCAGATAAGGCTCATATGTGAGCCTACTAGCTGAAATACTCTTTGAATGAGATTATTGAAAAGATTCGTCGGGTGATTTTTTTTTTGCTGTGTTTGGTATAACTTCTTAAAAGTACACATTTTAACCTCTGTTTAATCTCTTTCAGTCTATGCTGTAAATTACAAAAGTTATATATATAACCCTAAAAAAATTTAAACTGACAAGAACACCAAAAATAAATACAAAGACTACAAAAAAATGCTCTGAAAATTTTGAAAATTACAAACAACCAATTGAAAATATGAAAAAAATAAACGGCCATGACAACTATGAAATTTAAAAAACCAAAAACTTTGAAAACAAATATGAAAGCACAATGTAAAATTCAAAAATCACAAAAAGGTCTCCCAAAAATTACATATAGCCCTTGAAAAATTCAAAATTTATAAATAACACTAAGGAAATGATTAGCACATTTTATATTATTTTTATATCCCCATTTCTCTATATTTTTGTTTTATTTAAATTGCTACTCTGGATATTTTAGGGTATTTAAAATAGGGTTTAAATGAAGAAGAGCCTAAAAGATGACAAACGAAGCCCATGGAATCCAAAAAGCCTAAATCTAGAGGTATCAATCAGGTGTCCGGCAAAGAATCAAGAAGAAAAGTCAATATTCAATTACTTGGAGGCCAATAAAAATAATATCAAGTCAAATTCAGATTCAAGATAGTTGATTGCAAAGAAAAGTCAATATCTCTCAAACCGTACATCAAAATTTAACATATTATAATATAAAAATAATCTATCTTGATGAGACGGAGCTATCCAGAATGGCAGATTCTTAAAACTCCATTAGAAGTTTTCAATTTTGGCAGAAATCTGAAATTAATCAGCCTTATATTGTTTTTAGAAATAAATTAGACCATTGTTTGGATTAGGAAAACTAATCTGGTTTGTTCTCATATTTGACCGATTTATTTCCTCAATCGTATATTCAATTACGTGAAACCAAGTTAAATCCTGCTGATTACGAGGGATTCTTAACCTATGGTTGTGAGTTATTCTTATATAGTATAAATAAGACTCTAGACCCCTCTTTTTTATTTATCAATTGATCAACTCTTCTTGTAATTCAATTGAGGGCTTCACTATCTGAAAGAAAGGTTGCCATCATTGTAGAACTTTCTTCTGTAAGTTTTACTTATTAACAAAACTTTTTGTCTTTTCTTTTAGTTCTTGCAATGATTTCTTTTTCTTTTATGTCAGTTTGTTTTTCTTTTATTATGCATAGCTAAATTCATTTAGGTCACTTAGGATGATGAAGCTAGGTCAATTTTATTTAGATTGTTAGTTCTTTCTCTTATGCTTAAATGTTTCTTGTTCAAATTAGTCTAGGCTATAAATAATTGATAGAAATAACTAGACTTTGATAGATTATAGACAGTTAATTTTGTCATAGCTTATTCTCAGTTAATTGTTTCTAGGGTAATCTTTTAGTCTAGAATAATTATTTATAAATTTACAATTTAATAGGTTTTGATTTGGTAGCTTATAGACAATTAATTTTGGCATAACCTATGCTTTTAGACTTGAGTAAAGAACATAAAGAGAGAAGAATTAACACATCTAAGTAATAATCAACCTAGTGGATTCTATCATAAGTGCCTAATTAGTTAAGTAAATAGTTTTAAAACCAACCAACCGACCAATCTCTTAACTCTTTTCTTTATAACCTAATTAAAAGGATTTTGAAACTACATCTTCCTAGTGGATCGACTTGTAAGGACTACATCTATATAGTGTTAGGACATAGTCCGTACAATAGCTCTTGTTTGAGTAATAACAAACTCTCATTTGGTACTAATATTTATTTAAGATGATATAGTATAGGTAAATATAGGTATAAGAAGTATACGAGGCGAAACGATGCTAAAATCAGCTCAAATGCTGATTTCAGCCTCCTTACCATCGATGATCAACAATGACTCATCAATGGTAGGATGAGCTCATCCATGGTCAATTGCGCACATTGATGATATTTACTCCAGACACTTTCATATCATCGATGGGCCTCTCAACCATCGATGGGGCCTCAACACCATTGATGGTCGAGAGCCACCATCGATGCTAAAATTGGCTGATTGCATATTTTCAGATTTAATCGCAGTCATTCATTATTTTATATATCTTCAATCTCTATAATGTTTAAGATATCTCTTTCCTGATCCATTGGGAACTTTATATCATTTAAAGAGAGAGAGAAAAGAGGAGAGTTCTAGGGTTTTAGTTTGTGTAGAGATTCACTTAAAGGTTTTGACCCCCAAAGCCTCGATAAACTCTCCCTCGTTGCGCACAACATCTTCAGATTGTTTCAGTGAGGAGAGTTGCTTTTAGATTCATCATCTACACTATTCTTCATCGTACTATGCTTAGATTCATCAAAGGATAGTTTGTTTAACAAAAATATTGTAAGATCTTTCATATTTTCTGAGTTTTAATTGTGGTTGTTCAGTTTTGATTTGAACTTATTTTTATGGCGTACTCAAGACGGTTAGTATTGAGGGTTGGGACTATCTAGGGCTAGATTTTGGATAGATTTCAGATAGTTTAAGTCTTATTATTGCTCAATATTCATTTTGATATACCTGATTTTGTCCAATAAACTAGTATAAGTCTTTTCACTATTTATTTCACACCCTTTACGCTGATATTTAATCTTTTGTGTGTATTTTTCGATGTGTTTTTTCTCTTATATTCATATATTTTATCATTAATTTTTAACCTCTTGTGCTATTTTTCTTAAAATTTTGTGTGAACCAGTGTGTTTTTCTCTCGCGTACACTGTTTGGATGATTTTTATCTGATTTTCTTATTTACAGTATATCCATTAGTGTGTTTTCTGCTTCTGCTAATAATAAAAGGGGGAGAAATTGGTGTGAAATTTGATGATTTCATGCATGAGTGAGTTTTTGTTTAAGTAGTTTTATGTTTTGAATTTTTGAAAATTTTTAAAACACTCAATGCATTATTTTACGGGGAGTTTTATAATACTTATGCTTGATTACACTTTTCATGAATGAATGAATGTAGGGAGGGCTTTGCATATTACTTTTAGGGAAAATTGTGAGCAGACCCTAACTTTAAGAAACTCATATGAGCAGCCCCTTCAACCTTTCTCCCATGTGTAAACGCCCTCAAAACCCAAAAAAAGTGTGATTTAGCCCTTCCAACTCAGCAATATACATTGTGTATACTGTATTTCCCCCAAATTCCTAAATTATCCCTCCTTGGTAGATCTCTCTCTCTCTCTCTCTCTCTCTCTCTCTCTCTCTCTCTCTCACGAAGATCAGATCCAAGTGAGAATTTTCCTCTCTCTTCCTAAATCCTTGACGACGCCATGACTAACCTTGTTGCTTCTCCCTCCTCTGCTCCCTCCTCTCCCCTAACCCTAACCTTCATGATTGCTCCTCCTTCCTCTCCTCTATTCTTCCTCTCTCCTAATCTAAACCTGACCTTCCTGCTCTCTCCCTCTTCCTCCTCTCCTCCTCCAATCCCACCGTCTCCCTTTCTTGCCTCCCCCTCTATCATTACCGACCTCAAACACACTCTTTGACCCCGCCGTCCCCCTCTCCCACCTCCCCCTCTGCCATCATCGACCTCGAGCGCATCTTCAACTAGTTTGACTCTAATGATGACGACAAGATCTCCTCCTCCGAGCTCGCCACCATCTTCTCCTCCCTTGACCACCCCCTCTCCTCCTCTAAACTCTCCCGCATGATGGATGAGATCATCACCTCCTCAAAACCATCTACGACCTTCTCTTCTCTCTCCTACACAATTTCTTTCAGGTATATGATATGTGGTGATTTGAATATTGCTTATAAAGTGTTTGATGAAATGCCAAAGAGAGATATAGTTTCTTAGACTGTGATAGTAATAGATCATGTATAAAAAAATATCATGGAGACCTCGCCGTTTTTTCCTACTACTTCTTTGTCCACCTCCTTCCGAAAAATTACAACTTTATAACATACAATATATCCATAACAGGAAATAACTTAGAATTAACACGAAATAACTTAAACTTCTCAGGAAATGACTTAACATTCACAGCGAATGCCTTAGACTTAACACTAAATGACTTAGATTTAACACACAAGGACTTAAACTTCACAAAAAATGACTTAGACTTAAACACAAAATGACTTAAACTTCACAGAAAATGACTTAAAATTCACAGGGAAGGACTTTGACTTAACATGAAATGACTTAGACTTAACACACAAGTGCTTAAACTTTACAGAAAATGACTTAGACTTAACACACAATTGTTTAAACTTTACAGAAAATGACTTAGACTTAACATGAAATGACTTAGACTTAAGACAAAATGACTTAAACTTCGCGGGATATGACTTAAACTTCACAGGTAAGGACTTAAACTTAACATGAAATTTGCACATTTTGAAACCAGAACTACCTCGTGGCGTGGTCTTATTACTCAAGGTATTCTTCAATTAACTCAAAGGAAGCCAAAAATCTCCTTTTGAACATAAAATTAAAGCAACAATGTTCACTATTTAAAACCAGTTATGGAACTAATATACCAAACATAAATTACTAAAAAGAGTAACACATATAAAATCTTAATCTTGTAAGCAATACATCAAACATCTGTTGGGCATCAAATACAATACTCAACTCAAGATCCATACATGATCTAGGGTCCCTTATGGCCTACTCTCCTATCAAAATTACTAATCCAAAAGCATCCAGTTCCATTACAGACATCCTGTACTTTGAAGTGAAAGCTGTAGAGATGAGTTGGGAGCAATTTCTTGAGAACATCTCTCGCAGCAGATTCTTAAGTTGAGGAAAGAACACCTTCTTCTTGGCGATGATCTCGAAGAAGGAGATCTTGTCATAGACATTGGAGGCAAACTTGTTGAGGATGTGCTCGAGGTCAGTAGTGGTGGAGAAGGAGGCGGGAGAGGGAGACTGCGAGGATGGAGGGTGCGCTCGAGGTTGGTGGTGGCGGAGGGGGAGGTGAAAGAAGGAGATAACATGGCCGGAGTGTGCACCAAAGGTCGGTGGTGACGGAGGGGGATGTCGGTGTCTGAGAGAAAAAGGAGGAAGAGGGAGAGATGAGGAATGTTAAGGGTTAGGAGAGAGGAGGAGAGGAGAGGAGGAAGGAGCAGCCATGAAGATTAAGATCATGAGAGAAGAGAGAGGAGGAAATAAGGGCATTTTCGGGTTTTATATTTTTTTTCTCTCTGTGCTTAGTTGGCAGGGAATAAGGGCTGAAACACATTATTGCATTGTATTTGGAGTTTACACATAAAGATGAAACTACAAGGGGCCAGGGCACATCAACTTCTCTCATTTGGGGCATTGACACAATTTTTCCCTTACTTTTATTGCATGAGAGTGTATTTGTGCTTATTATTACTGTTTATATATCTCAAATATGCGTATATTTTGGTATTTTAAATTTTAAGGTTGTTATTATCGAAAAGGGGAGATTGTTATTATGTAATCCGTACAATAGCTCTGGTTTGAGTAATAACAAACTCTCATTTTGTACTAATATTAGTTTGAGATTATATAATATAGGTAAATATAGGTATAAAAAGTGTACGAGGCGAAATGATGTGAAAATAAACTCAGATGCTTAGCCTCCTTACCATTGATGGTCAACATTGATTCATCGATGGTACGACGAGCTCATCGATGGTCAATTATGCACATCGATGATATTTACTCTAGACACTTTCATATCATTGATGGCCTTCTCAACCATAGATGGAGCCTTGACATCATTGATGGTTGAGAGCCACCATTGATGGTAAAATCGACTGATTGCAGATTTTCAGATTTAGTTACAGTCGTTTGTTATTTTATATATATCTCTAATCTCTGTCATGTTTAGGATATCTTTTTCCTGATCTATTGGGAACTTTATATCATTGAAAGAAAGAGAAAAGAGAAGCGTTCTAGGGTTCTGATTTATGAAGAGGTTCTGATTTATGAAGAGATTTCATTGAAGATTTTGACCCTCGGAAGCTCGACAAACTCTTACTCGTAGCGCACAACATCTCCGAATTATTTTAGCGAGGAGAGTTACGCTTGGATTCATCATCTACACTGTTCTTCATTGTGCTACTCTTAGATTAATTGAAGGATGATTTGTTTAACAAAAAGGCTGTAAGATCTTCATATTTTCTGAGCTTTAATTAAGATGTTTGGTTTTGATTTGAACTTGTTTTTATGGTGTACTCAAGCCGATTAGAATTGAGGGCTGGGACTAGCTAGGGCTAGGTGTTTACTCATTATAGAGAGTTAGGTTAGACAACTAATTTTAGAAAGATTCCAGGGTGCGGTCTTGTAAGCCTACTAAATCAGGTTTGTGATTTCAGAGAACTCTTTGCATATTGAGGAAGCCCATTCACGAGAAGGAAGGGTGAACATAAGATTGTTTTTCGGACTGCTATAAAATATTGTGCGTTCCTGTGGTTTTATTATTTGTTATTAATTATCGTTGATCACTTTTATTTTATCTTTTTCACTAAATTTTTTGTGTTTTTAACAAAAAACTGTAACAATCCTATTCCCCCCCCCCCTCTAGGCTTGCATCTCAGATTAGACATAAAGCTGTATACTTACAGTATTTTTAGGACTTAGAAATCCCACAATAAGTTTTTGGAGCGGCTGTCGAGGAGGATGATAGTTTTTAAATTTCTTTTGTCAAGGTTCTTTAATTTTTTGCTAGTATTTCAGGAATCAAGCTTAGATTTGGACTTGCAAGTACGAAAGCTTTTGGAGGCGAGATTGAAGGCAAGCACAAGAAGATGAAATTTGCTTGCTAATAGGCCACGTAATCTTTACTAAATCTGAATTTTATTTCCTAGTTATGTAGTTTGATTTTTGATGCGAATAAAAATAAAACATTGCAAGTGCACAACAATCAAGTTATAGTATATAGAAGTGTCGATCTCACGAGGAAGGAATGTATTAGAAAGAAATTCCTAACGTGGTTCTTGAAATGTGCAGGAAAAGAGAGTGTAAAGTGTGGCTTGGTTGAGGGTTATTGTAAATAAAAAGGCTAAAACAAGAGGAGAGAATGAGAGAAATAGAAGAAACAAATGAAAGAAAATAAAAAAGAGAATAAAACCACAAGAAGAGGTAAATAAAGAGATGGAGGAAGTGATAAGAATAGAAATTTAGGATTGAATCCACTAGTTAATCTCAATTTGGATTTAAGAACTACTCTCTTTTAATTCTCATATTACTTAGAAAATTTAAGCATAGACTATTAAGTTACTCAAAACAAGCATAATCTACCAAAACATGTTTAAATAATATTATCATTCCTAAAAAGAAATAAACAACTAGATAGTAATTCTAGAGTTGAAAAAGCATAAATTATCAAACCATTTAAGATAAGTATAGCCTATCAAATTCTTTTTCTACCAACTACTTCTCTAGTTGATGATCCTAAACATGATTATTTTAAGCACAAAGAGAGCAATTCAAAAATCAAAAGAAATCAAACTAGTTTTATCTAATTCTAGAAATTTTAAAGAGATTAGCTACTCATACTACAAATTAAAAGCAAGAAATTAAAATATAAACTATAAAGCATAAAAAGAAAATAAAGCTAAACTACAAAGCAAGAAGAAAAAGAAAGAAAAGAAAAATCTATACTATCAAACATGAAATAAAAGAGCAAGAAAATAAAAATATAAACTACAAAGCATAAAAATAAATCTACACTACAAAGAATAAAAATAAATCTACACTGTAAAGTATGAAATAAAAATAAAAATAAAATTCTAAAACATGCAATTCTAAATAAGAAAATAAAATACAAAAATAAAGCTTACATCACAAGGGGTTGGCCCCTTGTGAAACAAATCTTCATTCATCATCAAAAGAAAAGAAAATTAAAATTTATAAAGGAGGAAAAAATTTATTTATTGCAATCTAAAGTTTACAAATTTGAAAGGTCTTCTCAATTAAGAGTAACATTCCTCTCCAAATAGAATTTTTGCAAAATTTTCTATCACTATCACTATCTATCCCTATTTATAGATCACAAACTAATATTAGCCCTTGGATAAAACTTAGCCCCCAAGAAATACAATTATAGCATTAAATCTATAATTGTTAATTGGATATCAATACGGGTCTCGATACCAGTATCAATACCGGTATCGACACTAGTATCGATACTGCTATTGATACAAGTATCGATAGTGATATTGATACTCTGCTGTTCCGATTTTTGCTGAAATTTTCTTGGGCTCTTTTGTGTTGGTCTTCTCTGGGATTCTTTGGGGCTTTAATCAGAGATCTTTTGGGCTTAAAATAATCTTCATTTAAGCTCCTATTTGTTAAATTTTTTATTTCCTACAAATTCATAAAACACACGATATTAGTGAGAATATTTATTTAATAAAATAGATAATAGGGGTATAAAAGTGCAATAAAATTTAATGATCAAAATTTTGCATTCTAGTAAATTAAAAAATTCAAAATTTTTTTTGTCTGTCGAACCTAATAATATAGTTTCGAAACATTGTTTAAGCATCCATACTTACTTTTTGTTGGTGATTGTTGAAGGAAAGGTACATGCTCTCTAACTTTGTATTGCATATAGATTAGGGTTCACAAAAGTTAACTTGAACACCATGATTTGTTGCATCCATCTTCTAAATTAACTTGAGGGCACAATCTAATAAACAAGATAAGGTGGGGATTTCATCACCCTTCCTTGGCCCAAAAATCAGAATCCTGCATAAGCATCACACAAGCCTTAACTAAAATCAATTGGGAGGATTTCGAGCCCAATAGGACAAGCAAATTTTAAGGTAAGTGTAATTTCTGAATTGGCTAAAAAGTTGGATTCTAAGAAAGGTGATTTGAAGGTGGTTACTTAATTACACTGGTTTGAAATTAAAACTATCTCACAGTTTACTTGGAACAGTCAGGAGCTGTCTAGTTGAGTTAAGCGTGCCTTAGATATTTAGGAGTGATTGTTTCTGAATTGTTTAGTTAGGTTTATTTTTATTTCTCTCTTTTTCTTTTAGATCTTTAGCTTTTCTTCAAGAAAAAAAAAAGAAAAAGGAAAAAGTATAAAAAGAAACTTTTCCTAGTTTATGCTAGGTTGGACTCATGATAAAATAGGCCGTCTAGTTTGTTTAGAATCCAACACGATGGGTGATAATGTCGTTCCACCACCAGCCCTTTAGAATATGTGTTATCCCCCTAGATCTTCTATTCCTTCCTGCATAACACTTCTAGCTTCCGCCGCACATAATTATGAGCTCAAAGCATAGTACATTAGTATGATTCCAAAATCCACTGGCTCCAATTCTGAAGATGCATACGTTTTCATCAGTGAGTTTAAGGAAGTATGTGACATGATCAATGATGTACCTTTTTGGAAATACTTCGATAGATTTAAGGATCTTCTTGTTCAATATCCTCATCACGCTTTAGAAAAGTGGCATTATGCTAAATTGTTTATGAGGGTCTAGATTATGCATAAAAAAATATCCTTAGAATCTACATGTCAGTAGGATTTTATGATAAAGAATGAAGAAGAAGCTTGGAACTTTTTAGAAGAGCTATCTGAGAAAACAGTACGGTGCGAAAACTTTGGCTATAAATCAACGAACCCCATAGCTAAGTTTAGCAGTCAATCTTTAGAAACATCCATCACCGCTGAAGCCAAGATAGCCACACTAATGCGTAGGTTAGAAGCTTTAGAAATAAGAGGTATTGCCCATGTTAACAAAGTTTCTTCACCTAGTTGTAAAACTTATCTTGGTCTAACACATGTATAGAAGGAATGTCCTTTGTTAGGCAATCAAGTAGGACAAGATCACGATCAAATGAATGCTACTTTTCAACATCCTAGGAATGATCCATACGCACCAACATTCAATCAAGGATGGAGAAATTACCCTAACTTTGTATGGAACCGGGGACCACCATGCTGGTGGTCCAAATTTCAACTCTAATCCTACTTCAGGTCCACAATTTCCTAGGAACAATCCAGGTCCTTACAATACACCAAACACCTTTCAAAATCCTCAACTCCATCAACCTAATCAAGCTTTCACCCATCAAAATATTTCTGGTGTATCAGGTTTTTACAATGACCAAGAAAAATAATTTAGCACCCTAGAAAAAGGTCTAGAAAGCATGATTAAAGCATCCACACATACCTCAATCATGCTAGCTCAAACATTCAACATTTGAACTCCTTTATGCAAACAACTAAATATTTTCTTAGTGCCAACACATAAGCCATTGCACATCTAGAATCAATTAGCAAGTGCAGTTGACGAGAGAGAGAGAGAGAGAGGGAGGGGGGAATATTTACGAGTCGGCTCGTTGCTACTCCCGGGGGTTTGAAATCAATTCAATTGAATCTAGCTCAGATTAATGCAATTTATACATTAAGGTCAGGTAAATAAATTGATAATCAAGTTAGAATGCCAACAACAAGTCCTTCTGATCAAACATCTGAATCTAAACCTGAACAATCATCTCCTCCATCTGATGATTCTCAGTCTAAACCAACTATAGATGAACCTAAGAATAAACATGTTGCCCCATTCCCAGATAAGCTCAAATCTAGAAGACACTCACCTCATATCGAGAAGATCCTAGACACATTTAAGCAGGTTAAGGTCAACATCCCTCTTCTAGATGCCATTGAACGAGTTCTTTCTTATGCCAAATTTTTAAAAGACTTGTACACCAAACAAAGAGCAACCAATGTTCCCAATAAAGTCTTTTTAGTTGCCAACCTAAGTGAAATCCTATCAAAATCCACACCTAATTTGGCTATCTTGGATTTAGCAACGATGAATGTTTCTAAAGATTGACCGCTAGGCTTAGTTATGGGGCTCGTTGATTTATCATCAAAGTTTTCTCACTGCATGTTTTTTCAAACAATTCTTCTAAAAAGTTCTAAATTTCTCTTCGTTCTTTTTCATAAAATCCCCATGGCACATAGATTCTCAGGATGTTTTGGGCGCATAATCTAGACCCTCATAAATTATTTGGCACAAACATCACTTTTCTAAAGCATGATAAGGACATTAAACAAGAAGATCCTTAAATCTATCGAAGTATATCCATAATAGTTCCCCCATTGATTGCCTAAAATTGTTGATCTGATTCCTAATACATGCGGTTTTGTGGATAAGAAGAATTTTTTAAGGAAAATTTTAACGAACTCAGTCCAAGTGGAGATCGTGTTTGCAGGCATGCTATACAACCATTTTTTAGCTTTATATTTCAAGGCAAGGAGGATGAACCTAAGTCTGTAGGCATAAAAAATTGCTTATCAGTACCCGATCGAAACTCGTGACGGTGGGTTGACAACCGACGATCCATTCGACAAACCGACGTCGCAAAACGCATCACGCCGCGAAAACGCCAGAGCGAAGTCGACGAGCACATGAAGTGAGTCGGCAAGGCGTCTGAGCCAATGAAGCGGCGTGCGAGTTGATTAAACTCAAGCGTCGATGAGAAGGAATCAACCGTACTTAGTCCGCAATGCAAACGGGCCGCTTAAGCTCAAAGTTGATCGGGCACGGACTCAAACACGACGGCGACATTACGAACAAAACTAAGCCCGGAAGACCGAAAGAATCGGCGAAGAATCGGCGGAGCGGCGTAAAGCGTGGAAAACGCCGCAAAGGCGGCGGCCGCGATAAACCTCGGCCAAAGTGGCCAAGGTGGCTCGACCACTTTGGTAGAGCCACCTCGGCAAATGGTAGGAGAACTCGACCACTTTGGTAGAGCCACCTCGACCAACTTGGTAGGGTGCCTCGACAAGTGGTAGAGGTGGCTCGACCACCATGGTAGAGCCACCTCGACCAAATGGCGGGCACCCCTTTCATTGTATAAATAGGGGGAGAGGCTGGATTTTGGAGACTTTGAGGTCGGACGGGGATTTTTGGGCCAGGTGGATTTTTGGGATCTTTCAAAGGCTCGGACTTGAAGAGTTCTTGCGAGATCTCTGAATGTCGGTACGGTTACGAGCAGCGGCAAGCACAAGTCGATCAGCGTCGGATCTTCAATCAAAGGTAACCAATTCGGTCGAACTACGATACCCTCTAGGTTAAGCTTCGTCTTAATCTCGGGGATAGCGTGATTTCTCCTAGTAGATCTCACCCGCCAGCGATCCTCTCCTTCGTGAGTGTGATCCCCGGTAACCGTTTCCTTAGTGAAGCGAGCCCTTTACATCTGTAGTTCAGAACACGGGTCTCCACGGATTGGAATTGCGGTGGTCCACGGACACAATAAGTCCGACACGGGCAAAGAACCCATAGCGAGGATCCGATATAACAGATCCTCGTGTTTGTTCTAAGGATAAAAGTTGTAATCTTTTGATTTTCATTGTGCGCCTTAAAATAAAAGCGATATTTCTCTTGAATTTTGTTGTAGGCCAAAGAAGGCGTAAGCAAGTTCAAATCAATGACAATCATCCCAACTTTTAGCGAACAGGCTGGCGACCACGGTGGGAGCCAGGCCCTCAGAATCGGAGGTGCGTCGTGCATAACAGCGGATCCCTATCCCGTGGAAGAAGAGGTCGAAGTTCGAGTTCGACCAGAGAAGTTCGAGGAGTACCTATCCTCACCCTCCTCGGATCCGTTCCCCGCCGCTCCAAGAAGGTCTCGCCGCAGGAGAACCCGATGGGCCTCGATGTAGAGCCCGGGGGGCCGAGTCCAACCATTGCCGCGGTGGCGAAAATCCCCTCCGGCCCGAAGTCGGATGGTGCGAGATGAGCAGCGACGATCTTGCGGCACTCTCCAGCGAGCTTCGCCAAAGCGGCGACAAAGCATGGCGCGCAAGCTTGCCAAGGCCATGCAATCCATGGATGGGGTCGCTCTGGCGGATCTAAGATCGAACTTCGCGAGAGGCTTCAAGTGATCGACGGTCTATCCAAGCCGTCAGCAAGCCGAATGGGTCCGTGTCAAGCGGAACCGCCACGCAGGAGCGCCAGGCACTTAGCGCCACGCGAAAGCTTTGGTGCAGCGGGCTCGTGAGTTAAAGAAGGAAGTGGCAAAGAAGCCACCAACGCATCGCCGTGTTTGAGGCCCAAGTCTAATGGTGCCCCAACCGCCGCCTACACCCCGCCTCGGCGCTTAAGCCGAAGGATACAAAGCAAATCCAACGCCAAAGCCTCAAGACCGACGACGCCAAAGACAAGCATGCTCAGATTCAATCAAGCAGAAGCCAACTCGCCACCACCACCAAACCGACTATCAAGGATCGCCTCGTCCTCGAAGAGAATCACGGGTCACTCCTCATGCGGAGGTCGCACCCGTTCCAACAAGGACAAGAAGATTCCACAAATTTCCTATCGGATTGAAAATCAAAGTCCGAGAGTTCCGCCGAGACTTCGCTACCACATCGGGCGAAAAGTCTAGGCGAGTCACTTCGGAAGTTTCGATGGATTGACCCGGCCCTGGAGACGCTTCATCCGACGATGAGGACGTTATACCCGAAAGACCACGCCAACATACGGCAGTTGCTCCGGTACACGCCGATGAGCCACTACCGTGCAAGAGTGCGAGAAAATCTCGAAGGATTCCCCAAATTGGCGCAGCCATGCTTGTGCTCCAAGCTCATTAAGACGATGCTCTCGAGTGCAATTGCCATCAAGAAGCTCGAGAAAGGGTGTCGGGCCCGAGACTCACCACGGAGATGCCGAGACCTAGGACAAAGGCGATTCCGCAAAGGATGATCTCAGAGAGGGTGAGTTGCCGAGGTCACTAATAATATGACCAAAGAAAGAATCATCGTCCACGGGCTATTCAGCGCATCATAGCGGCTAACTTCGTTCGCGGTCGGGACTATCCGGCGGTCGAATCGATAAGCTCTGAAGGGTTACCCGGAGGATGATGCATCGATATTGGCTCAAGAATCGGATCCGATCATACCGATCCAGCGCAGGGAGCCCCAAGAAACACTTATGATCGATGCAGATCAAGTGGCCAAAATGCTAGATTTAAGCGCTGAATAAACAACGGAAAACTTCGTTAGAAATGGAGTTGGCCATGCACGATGAGAGAAATGCACCACCAACGCATCCAAGCCCCGACAAAACATCAAGGTGAATCGTCGCCAACGCCGATGAAGATGATAGCGATTCGGATCGAGGAAGCACCGAAGATGATAACCCCCGAACCACGCCGACGCTGCTGTTGCTCATGAGGCGAGAAGATCAAAGACTTGGAGAGCAAAATCAATTCATTGATTTCCGCCAAGAAGTAAAGAAGACAGTATTCCTTGCCCATACCGAGGGAGTGGAATCAATCCCTTACCGTCAGTTTAACTTAATAAACTTCACACCATTTGACGGAAGGGTTCCCCGACGCAGACTTGATTTATTTCAAGTCACACCTCTGAAGTTATTTCTCGCAACGAACCCTTGATGGTTCTGGCCATTCGCTCGCACCCTTCGGCCGCTTTCATGCGGCTCGCCGGGAGCATTCATACCGACGACATGGAGTCTAGCTTCCTTACCAATTTCTTTGATGACGATACCGAGGTATCGATCGACGCTGCTCGACGAGAAGCGTAAAGACGGAGAAACCATGGACATCTTTGTTAAACGATTCTAACAAGGCAATGAACCGCGGATCCAATAACAGGAGTTCATCCTCCAAACCCGCCACAAAGAACTTATCAATAGATGTGCTTGAAGCAATGGGTACAGCACCATCGATAGCGTGGAAGGACTTGAAGGTTCGTGGAGAGCAAGCCGAGATTCCTCAAAAAGGCGAAAGTCGGCGGACAACGGAAGCTCGGCGTAACTTTGTCCCAGCGGCAAAGGGAAAAGAAACAAGCCAAGGCGGTTCGCGAACCAAGCGTTCAACTCAACCCAGCCAGCGGCGGCGAGCAGCAGGCGCCGCGGGCACAATCAGCGTGGCAACTGGGCCACAAAAGCGAAGGCCTTAGAGCCGAGATTCCCAAGTCCTATTCCTTTAGGGACGGCGAGATTCCGGTCTCTTCAAATATCTTGTGGAAAATAACAAGATCAAGCTCCCTCGGTTGAGAATCAAGAGGAGGCGATGAACACGAATGACCCAAGATCTGTGCATACCATAGGCGGTTCATCACCCCACTAAATCTGTTTGACCTTAAGGACAAAATCCGGGCTTTAATTGATGTAGGGTCATTACTATGAAGCCGCCCAAAGAGAAGAAGGTCGGGCGAATCACGGTATCCATAAGTTTGGTCGGTGCCATTGACATGGTTTGAACTGAACCGGTGGTCAAAGTTCTGGCGGTGAGGCGACCACAAAACGCCCGAAAGGACTTGTATCATTATCTGACCCGAATGGCGAAGTCTTGTGGGTCCACGAACTCTTGGAAGATGAGCAATGGGTAGCCTCTTCTTGAAGAAAAGCAAGCGAGAAGGAAAGGCATGCCATGCTACTCCGCACTCGAGGGAAACGATGAACAGTGGTAACATTCCACCGTCCGGAGGGGAACTCGAAGCCCATGCCACCGAGTGGACAAGAGTATAAATACAAGTACCCGTAAGTCCCCACCCTAATGCCAAAACGCCTCGAGCTGGGGTACCAACAAATCCCTCACTCGCCGAGAGAAAGCGCCAGCGGCAAGTGGGCGCCAAAGCTACGACCAGCGGCCGCATGAAGTTCAACTCGGCGGTCTCGATTCGGTCGCCCGATTGGAAGAGATAAGCGGGAACCGAACTCTCCATACCGCCGACGCCATGGCCCAATTGGCAAATATCCCCGCAAGGATCACTCTCTATGAGTTGCTACGGTTATCAAAAGAGACGAGAAGCTCTTCAAGAAGCCCTCGTTGATTGAAGTCTTCCTCACCCAGATTAGGCCGAGTCCGTAAGAGTCGGCCCAAAGAATGCAACCTTGCGACTAAACACTTCCCTGCATCACCTTTACAAAGGAGGATATGCGGGCGAGGAATTCAAACACGATAGGCGCTATACTTCACGGGTATATTGGCTCTAGTGAAGTTAACGGATCCAAGTCGATCCGGGTTCGTAATGAGCATCATGCCCTACGCCTCATGTATCATCGGGAATTCACGCGACAAGCTAGCATCAAGCGGCACAATGATCTACGGTTTAACACCGGTGGGTCCGCCCACTTGGTAAAATCCGGATTAAGTGCCAAATGGGGACTTAAAGTCCAAGTCACCGCTATGTGATTGACGCAGACTTCCTATAACTTATTGTTGGAGTCGACCTTGGATCCACAATAGCGTTATAGTCCGTCTACTCTTCATCGGTGTCTCAAATATGTAGACCACGAATAATGAGTCAAGGCGGTGGTGGCGGACAAACAACCGTTTAAGGGGATGGAGAATTATTTCGATTCTCTCCTCTACGGTAATGAGTCGGCGAATCATCGGCCCAAAGATGCGGACGGTGAAAAGCGATACGAAGCGGGCTTGATTATAGTGGAGGTTTTGTTTTAAATGACATTGTACCTTGTAATCAATCTTGGCGATGAAGAATCGTCGGATGAACATTGTAATTGGCAAATTGCCGATGAATCAATAAATGGCGATTTAGAGTATCCTTTGTCTTTGAATGATGTGATAGCGAGTTTATACAATGATCGAGTTGCACCCGGCTTCGGTCATCTTACTTTACACAAAAGCGGTTCGAGACTCCTTTGAGGCGACACTTTCGTCATCCCACGAAGATCAAGTAGTGAAAAAGACTTGGTTTTACGGAAAGGAGATCACGGTTCAGTAGAATCACTTCTTTGAAAGCAGCGAAGGCGACAATGGACCTATCCTCCACACATTGAGATATAGTCCGAAACAGGTATCATGAAGAGATGGGGGTACAACTTGGCACAAGGAGAAGGTCTATGTTTTGGCGAGGTCCTCGAGTCCCTCGAGGCGACATATGTCCCAAAAGGGAAGCCGGATAATTACTATGCATTTAAAGGGGATTGGAATCGAATCCTCCTCGAAGATGAATGCTCGTGGTGATTGATAATAATCCACCGGTGAGGACGGACCGTCGACTCTTGGCTTGGGATTCGACACCCGCCTGGGAAGCTTTCAAGGCTTTAATGTCAAATATGGCTACGGTCGATCCACTCTTGTTGAGAGTGATGAAGACATGCCAACATGGGAAGACCCATGGATCCATCAACTCCAAGCGGTTTGGGGATAGGTTGAACAAAGAGAACCCCCACTAAGGATGAGGTAGTCGAGGTTAATATGGGGATGAAGAGCATCCTAAACTCATAAACATCAGCAATACTCTCCCTTGGAAGAAAAGGAAGAGTTGATTGCCCTAATCGAGGAGTATATCGATGTATTAGCACGGAGTTACGAGGACATGCGGGACTTCGACCCTAATGTGGCAACACATCGCCTCAACATCAAGGCGGATGTCAAACTGTCAAGCAACGGCAAAGGCGGTTTAGATCCACAAATATTGGAGGCAATCGTTGGCGAAGTGAAGAAACTCATAGAATCGGATTCATCGAGGAAATTCAACATCCGGATTGGGTGGCGAATATAGTCGGTCATGAAGAAGAATGGGTCGATTAGGATGCGTATGCACTCTGAGAGACCTCAGCGGCTTGCGAAAGATGACTTTCCTCTTCCAATCACGATGTCATAGTTGACAACCGTGTGGATTTGAAAGAATGTCCTTTATGGATGGCTTTTCGGTATAATCAAATCAAGATGCACCGATGGCCTAAACACCACGGCGTTGAGCGCCCATCGGCATATATTGCTACGGTCATGCCGTTCGGCCTCAAAATCTGCGGCGCAACATACCAGCGAGCAATGGCGGAGATTTTCGGGATCATCTTGGAAAGCGGTCGAATGCTACGTCGGCGATTTGGTCGTGAAAAGCCGTGACAAAGGAGATCACATCAAAGATCTTAGAGCGGTATTGAACTCATGCGGACTCATCGGCTAAAGATGAACCACGCCAAATCCTTCCTTGGGATGTCGGTGGCAAGTTCCCGGCCGTCGTCACCGACAAAGGAATCCACGTCGATCGACAAAGTGAAGGCAATTCAAGAGTTGCAACCTCAGAAATCTAAGAGAACTTCGAGGGGTTACAGGGCGATTGGCGTACATCCGGCGGTTCATATCAAACCTATCAGGAAGTGCGGCCGTTCTCCAAGTTGAACAAGAAGAGGCGTGTCATATATTTGGGGCGGCGCTTGCGAGAGGCATTGAAGAGATCAAGTCTTATCTCGCTAAACCTCTGTTCTTGTTGCACGTGATGCGGAAAAAGTTTTTGATCTCGTCAAGGCAGCGGATCACTTTCGTTAAAGCGCTTTACTCGCGCAAGGCGATGGCGGCGGTCACGAGCAGTGATGTATTACAGGCGAACATTAGTGGTCTTTGAGTCGATATCAATGGTGAAGCGGTGCCTCGCATTAGTGTTCGCAATTGAAAATGCGGCACTATTTAGTCGGACGAGGCGATTTATGTTATCTCTAGCGTAAATCCGGTCCGGATATTTATGACCAGTAGGCCTCAATGAGTTGGCGTTTGGCGAAATGGGCCTTGCTCTTGTCCCAATATGACTTGTATTTCAAACAACGAAGTCGGTCAAAGGACAAGCGATTTGTGATCTCTTGGTACCCGGCCCGACAGCGGATGCGGTTGAGCTATATGATGATCTTCGGATGAAGTTCAAGAAGTCAACACTACATCGCACCAACAAATATGGCGATTGTATTTTGTGAGCCTCTCGAGCCACCAATGTGGCAAGTACCCCGGACGTTCTAAAATCTCATTTGGAGTCGGAGTTGTCTTGATTTCCCAGGGAATCATGTCATGCCCGTGCTTATTCGCTCACGAACCTGTTCCAATAACGTAGCGAATACAGCGCTACTTATCGGGCTTAGCTTCGCCAAAGTGGGGTCGAATATCTCGAAGCGTATGGAGATTCACAATTGATAGTTAAGCGGGTTAAGTGACTACAGTCGAAATCGGATCTAATCCCTATCATCGGATAGGCTGTTGAAATAGCGGACTCATTGAAGAGTTTTTCATCGGATATATCCAGCGCCTCCAAAACGCTTATGCGGATGCAGCGTTAGATTAGCACAACCTTAGAGACCGAGCAACTAGTTACGGTCAGGACTCACCAACTCTTTGTACCATTATACGAAGAGGCACAAGGAGATAAGGGGGTAGTTACCAAAGAGGTACATGCAACCCAAACCAAGTTGGAGCCCGAGATTGGCTTTCCTATCATCGATTCGTCTTACATAGTATTCTACGGAAGGCGTGAAGGAGAGAGTCGGTCCGTGAAGAGCTCAAGATTCTTTTACGACGAGACCCGGATGTTATATCGCCGGGTACGATGGTCTTTGCTCCGATGCCTCTCAAACAAAGAGGCAGGAGAGGTCCTTCGAAGCACACGAAGGTGAATGTGGTGCACACCGGCTGGTCCCAAGCTCTACGATCGAATCGAGAATGGGCTACTTTTGGGCGATGATTAATGGCGGTCGATGCGGCTCGGAAATGCCGCATGTCAAATTCCGCGAATTATATGCATCGGCCTCTGGCGGTTGCATCCTTGACCACATCACGGCCATTGAGACATGGGGAATGGGCGTTGTAGGTCCCATTTTCCTCCGTCGGTCAAAGCGTCGGTTTATTCTAGCGATCACCGACTACTTCTCCAAGTGGGTGAAGCAATCCCGCTAAAAGAAGTGAAAGCGATACCGTCGTCAAATTTATCAAACACCATGTCATTTATCGACATGGTGTCCCAACGGATCGTGCATGATAACGGTCCCCATTCATCGGCAATTCCTTCATCGGGTTTTGCGAAATTCAAAATACAAGATGTCGTCGGCGGCCTATAATCCGGCGGCAAATGGATTAGCCGAGGCATTCAACAAGGCGATTATCAAAATGCAGCCGAAGCTTGTGAAGAATAACAAAGCGAGGCTGGGATGATAAACTTCGGACTTACTCGGCGTATCGCGCTATGCGCCGCCATGCTGGAGAGACCCGTACTCCACGGTTTCACGGTGCGGCGATTCTCCGTTGGAGATCGGATCCGTCGCCGTATCGCCCTTTCAGCGAGAGATGGCGACCGAAGAACAACATCAAAAGCGTCTCGAAGAGCTTGAGATGTTAGATGAGAAGGAGGAGGCTCAACAATGCATTGAGTTTTACCAAGCTAGGATGTCGAGGGCTTTCAACAAGAAAGTTCGACGAGAGAACCTTTAGAGAAGGAGATTTGGTCCTCGCTGGCGACCGATAATCCTCACTTCAAAAGAAAGGTAAATTGAACCTAAATGGGAGGGTCGTTTGTAATAGAAGCGGTTTACTCAATGGTGCATATCGCCTAATTACCCAAAGTGGCGACCGCAATTAATGCCGATAATGGGAAGTTCTGAAGAAATACTACCCTTAGTATCTTCGTGATAACCCGCTTCGACGGAAGTTCCTCGTGGGATGTTTCACCCACTTTTCGCGAGGATAACCCTAGATTTATCCTCCATCACAATTTCCCCACCGATCAAATTCCTTGGCGGTGGGTCTAAATACGGTACATTACCAAAATCCTCTTGATTCCTTCTATGAACAAGAGGCCCATTCAAAATTCCTTTCCTTGTTGGAGAGAGAATATAAAATCCTTCCTCTCCAAGCGTAAAATCCTTTCGTGTCAAGCGGAAGGGTTTCATTCTTCATCTTAGGTAGCGCCGGTGAAGGTATCTTGTAGGGATTTTGAGACCGGGTTGTCCGTGAAGGTCTTTGAGTCTCTTCGGTTCTCGGTGGAGATCCCACTCTTAGTTCCATCTTCATCTTAGGTAGCGCCGGTGAAGGTATCTTGTAGGGATTTTGAGACCGGGTTGTCGGTGAAGGTCACGAGTCTCTTCGGTTCTCGGTGGAGATCCCTCTTAGTTCCATCTTCATCTTAGGTAGCGTGAAGGTATCTTGTAGGGATTTTGAGACCGGGTTGTCCGGTGAAGGTCACGAGTCTTCGGTTCTCGGTGGAGATCCCACTCTTAGTTCCATCTTCATCTTAGGTAGCGCCCGTGAAGGTATCTTGTAGGGATTTTGAGACCGGGTTGTCCGGTGAAGGTCACGAGTCTCTTCGGTTCTCGGTGGAGATCCCACTCTTAGTTCCTCCTCTTATCTTAGGTAGCGCCGGTGAAGGTATCTTGTAGGGATTTTGAGACCGGGTTGTCCGTGAAGGTCACTGAGTCTTTTCGGTTCTCGGTGGAGATCCCTCTTAGTTCCTCCCTTATCTTAGGTAGCGTGAAGGTATCTTGTAGGGATTTTGAGACCGGGTTGTCCGGTGAAGGTCACGGGTCTCTTCGATTCCTCACGGCAAAGAATCACTGTTAGCCTCATCAGGAAATAGAACACATTCTTCCTTTCCCACCTCAATCAATCTTCGTCGGTTCAGTCATTCTCGGTCAAAGAAGGCACCAAGATTCATCTTGGGGTATTTTATCCCAAGCCTAAGAAGGGATAAAGCCAGCGCCTCTGCAGCGTTGCGGTTTAGTCTTTCTCAGATTGAAGAAGACACGAGTTCAATTAAGGGCATTTTATCGAAGCCTAAGAAGGGATAAAGCCAGCGCCTCTGCAGCGTTGCGGTTTAGTCTTTCTCAGATTGAAGAAGACACGAGTTCGATTCGGGGCATTTTATCGAAGCCTAAGAAGGGATAAAGCCAGCGCCTCTGCAGCGTTGCGGTTTAGTCTTTCTCAGATTGAAGAAGACACGAGTTGATTACGGGGCATTTTATCACGAAGCCTAAGAAGGGATAAAGCCAGCGCTACAGCGTTGCGGGTAGTCTATTCCCGCGACAAAGACGGCCTACGATTCAACATCGTAGCATTAAGTCTAAGAGTTTCATTCTTTTAGCACAACGCTGTGTGTAGAACGGATTTAGATAATCTACATGCTAGCCCAACTCAAGCGGTAGTTGGTAAAGGCTCATCAAACCCGTTGAGAATGGGGTTGGCCAATAACCCTAAAGTCCAGCGCCTCTGCAGCGTTGCGGTTTAGTCTTTCTCGATTGAAGAAGACACGAGTTGATTACGGGGCATTTTATCCGAAGCCTAAGAAGGGATAAAGCCAGCGCCTCTGCAGCGTTGCGGTTTAGTCTTTCTCCGATTGAAGAAGACACGAGTTGATTAGGGCATTTTATCGAAGCCTAAGAAGGGATGAGTCTACGTGTAACAGCGTTGCGGGTGGTCTCTTGCGTAAAAAGTCACAAGCCTATGTATTCCATATCATAGCAACAAGTCTAGAAGAGTTTCATTCTTTTAGCACAACGCTGTGTGTAGAACGGATTTAGATAATCTACATGCTAGCCCAACTCAAGCGGTAGTTGGTAAAGGCTAATCAAACCCGTTGATGGTGAGGGTTTGCCAAAATCCTATAAGTATTATGGTTAATTATTTAGACGAAGTAAAAGAATCATAATAAACAATGAAAGGATGGATCTTATTCATTTGAAGCAAATATAGAAGGGGCTACAACCGCTTAAGCATCAAGTCTATGACAAAGGATTTGTTGTTATTTGAGACACTTCATCATTGTAAGCTGGTGGAGTTCTTCACACCTTCGGCTCGAAGGACTCCTCATCGGTGTTCAGTGTCTTCGTAGTTGCCTCCTCGAGCTCAGCCAGTTTCTGCTTCGACAGATCGAGCTCCCTAGACGCAACGATGAGGGCTTCTTCCTTGTTGGCCTTGGCCAGCTCCAAACTGCTCATCCTATCTTCCTCAGCATGGAGCTCTCCCGGCGGTATTATCCTCTCTTTTTCGCCACAATATCACCGATGTGGCTTAAGGAAGAATATGTCTCGGCAACAACAGCTCCAAGCTGATCGGCGCGGTCTCTTTGCATCTGGACTTCGAGCCCAGTAAAAACACGAGCATCGCGCCATGCCTCTAAGCGAGCCGGTATGGCGCGCTACATATGAAGCCCACGCTGCAGCGGCTCTTGCGGTTTACGAAGCTTTCCCTCCAGATGGGCAAGGTCATCAACAATGGTCTGAGCCAGCTCGGGATAACCCATATCCCGTATCAAAGCCATCCGGGGATCAAGCAGTGGCCTGAACTGATGAAGAGAAAGTCCGCCATGAAGGACCTTTTCGATCACAGTGTTCACCAAAGAAAAGAATGAGCGTATTTCCAAACAGATAATGAGATGGGATGGATCTTCATCCAGCATCAACGCTCTCACCAGATCATGGAGTCGAGATGTAGGCTCGCACGTAAGAAAAGGGACTTTAGGATTTTAGTAAAAAATTGGCGAAAGCTTATTTGGCTAAAAGACCCTTACGGAGTCTCCCGGTGTAGCCGAGGCTAGTGAGTCCACCGGTATATCTATCGGGATCTTCAGCATGGTGAGCCCTCGGTGTGCTCATCTATCTCAGCGATTTGTGGTGATTCGGCGGCGGAAAGAGGAGTCCCCGCCACTACACAAGGGGCCTCGGCCTCTTTTAATTATAGTGGTATTGGCCAAGCGGTGGTCCTATAATTAATCGAAGAGAAATTTCATACCTTCTTCGGGGAGGTAGCTTGGTGAAATCCTCACCTAGGGTAGCTCCATCCTGTGACCAAGCGCGTAGCAGGTCATCCATGGAAGTACTACCGTATAAACCAGCTGCCACGAGATCTTCCATTGAGAAGTCTGAAAAAAGGAGGCATTAGGAAAGTGAATGGAATTAAGACGAACGATAGGTAAAGTTACTTACCTCCTACGGTGTGATTAGCTGGCCTAGTCTCGGTTTGTGCATTTGTCTCCTGCAATCTCTCTAAAAGAACAAAAAGCAAAGAGGCAGTTAGTGGGGGTACAAATCCCGAGTCATTCCATTCTCGCATTTGCCACCCAGAAGAGGAATTATCGATGTTAGATGTACCTGGGTCCGCCGGATCAGGTCCTACATCGGCCTCTTCCGCCATAGCTCCATACATTTGTTGAGTAAAACTGGGCTCAGCATGAGCAGAACTGGGCTCAGCAGAATGGTGGTGATCAAAATCAAAGCCAGGATCATAATCCCTAGAACCCCCTGCATGCGAACGGAGAAATGTCAGCCTTCAAAAGTCAAAATCTCAGATTTCATCACGGTGAATTATTACCTCCGTCACCGACTGGAACATTACTGGTCAAGTCTATATCAAAGGACCGAGGATTCACATGATTCTTGTGGGCTAGCCTCTTTCGTTTAACCCCTTGAGAGGGTCGAAATTCTTCCTCTTCAATAGATTTTCCTGAAAATTCAATTGGATGAGAACTCTAATGGAAAGGATGAGAAAACGAAGGGAAAAGGAGAAAGTACCGAGATCCTTCTCATGAGCTGCGACCTCAGCTTGGTCCTCTCCTAAAGTAGCAGCCGAGTTGTGGAACTCCTCCTCACTCACCCGGCCGATAAGATTGGCGGCTTCTCCCGAGCTTGGCCAGGCATCTGCGAGTGTGCAGTCTGCGGCTCATAGCGATGCCGGCTACCGGATCGAGATGGCCCTCACAGGATCGACTCGTTAGCTACTAATAGCCAACTACAATAGAGGAATGTCGACTCGGTGGGTCACGAGCTCGAGGCGAACCTAGCACCGGTACACCCCATGACGCCCACAACCATGCTCGAAGGCCATCCACAAGTCCACCTCGAGTGCGGGCGTGGTTCGGGTTCCCAACATAAAGTTGGTCGAACCGAACCGGCGAGCAAAACGACAGGAAAATAAGGCTCAATGAAGCATTCCTCATTTACTCGAAGGTGAGATACCTCGCCCGATATTCACTAGCCAATTGAAATAGCCAATGTTAAGTGAAGTCTGCGTCTTCGCACCTCCTCGCCGACCAAGGACTCACCATATTGACCGAGAATCGAGGAAAACATCTCGAAAAGATCCACCCTTTGTGAATGCGCATCGTTTCTTGATCTCGCAAAACCACGCCTTCCATCCGCAATCCTCTACCAACCGTAAGAAAGGAGTAGACGAATCTGTGGAACCGGTGCCGACATCATGTCGGGACGATGAAGGACCAACCGTGTCATCAAATAGGTATATGGGAGCTCTACCGGACGGAAGGGATGCGTGATGATGGCTCGCCCTTTCTCGGGTAAACGCCGAACTATATGCGCGCAATCCACGGTGAATACTGGCCACCATCACCGGAAGGAGAGAGAGTTCCTTCTTGTGGGCGAGTTGAACTGCAGGATAAAGGACCTCCAAAGGTAAAGCATCATCAGATTGATATGGAACCACACACTTCTTGAGCCAGATTGCAAGATAGCCTGCTAGAAGAGTTGTCGGCTGGATAGGCTTCACCGCATGCCACAGAAAGGTCGCAAACTTGGTCCCTGAAGGAAAGCCTTCTTTGGCGAGCCGAGTGTACGAAGTTAGCCTCAGACTTCTTGATCAGTTCATTAACCTTCGAAGGGGTGAGCGGTGATAGTTCACATATTTCCTCGCCAGATTTGTCCTCCAAATGCTGGAACAAGTAATTGGCGAACTGCTTCAGACTCACCTGCGATTTCCTCTTAGCGCAAGGTTCAGATTGGGCCAGAGCTATATGGTAATGACAAGTGAGATCCCATAAAGTCTTATAACGATGGTGCGTTCCTTGGCCGGCTCGGTTCGATTGGAGGAAAGTACTCGATATAGCATCTTCCCTGTGGGTAGACCCGAAATGCGGTACATCTCATGCAAAGCCAACCCCAACTCGCCATGTTTGGTGAAAACGATTCGAAGTCCGGATTATAAAGCTCGAATAAGGTAAAGAAATGGTTGACACTGATTGGAAGGCCATACATAGTGGCACGAATCGCCAATACGCACCGCAAGCACGGTTCTCCATCCCATCGGTGAGGGCGTAGCGGTCGGCGACCCCACCAAGCTTACTTGACGAAAGTGTACCCACCAAGAATCTATGATCGACGACGGCATCTCTCGCCCCAATTTAGCATGGCGATTCTTCAAAGTCGAGGCAGAACAAAAGCTCATCACGAGCGGTGTGTCCACCTACAACCCTGTGGTGAAGGCCGATGACGCTGATTCTGTTGGAACGAACAGTTGGCGGGTAATAAACCCACAATGAATATGATCATGCTCCTCGGTCGGATGCCATGACATACGCGGTCACAAAGATGGTGTCTAAGGTCGGTCAATGAGAGTTGACGAGGTATCCGGGAATATACAAGGCCTCCGCTGCCTTTGTTCAACCATCTCTCACTCGATAAGAGTCAGATCCGGATCCTTAACCGAAGTCGCCGAATAGATAATCTGTCTTTCGCAAAGGTTCGATGAAGTGGTGTCCCTTCTGGCGGCATCGGTGACCAAACGTCGGAGAACGCTGAACTTCCTCAAATACCGATCGCTCACGATGTCCCCGGGCGCAAATTGAGGCGAGATAGAAATCGCGGGATCATCACACATGGAATAATAGTCACTATGACGCCCATCGACCGCAGAGGTCGGAAAAGCTCCCGAGGAATAATCAACCGAAATCGAAAATACTCGCTAGTAAAGGGCGCTGAATTCATCTTACATAGATTGAGTCACGACCTTATAACGGGTATGACGATTTCATCCGTATTAAATACCCGGAGAACGATGAATATAGTCGTGTAAACAAAGCGACAATATATATCCCGTTCTACGAAGCAAGAGTACGGTGTGAAATCGCTCCCGTTAAAAACATCGAGACGGGTGATCTTTGAAGCCTCGATCCTCACGAAGGAGAATCTCAGCTCTTCCCAATCGCCTCACAAAGGAGAACGAAGCGGGGTCATGACGAACGTGCACAATCTGAAGCGTCGGTCCCCACAAAGGAGGATTTCGGCTCTTCCCAATCGCCTCACAAAGGAGAACGGCTGGGATACAACACATATATGCACGAAGATAATAAGTTGGCGCACCACCGAAAGAAGGAGGCGTGCATTCCGCGGCGTCGCGAGTTGGCGACTCCTCGGGCAGCGTGATCTTCAGGCGACATCGGAAGCGCAAAAGCCACGAAAAGTCGATACACAACTGAAAATCAGCAAATAAAGTCAAAAGGCTACAAAATCCGGCGCCGAGCACCAGCCGAGCCCGGCTGCGGGCATACCGCCGCTGAGGCCTTAGAATCGAGACCCGGCCAGCAGGTACCAGCGCCCGTAGCGAAATGGCCAGTAGCGACCAAGCGCCCGGCATGTATTGGCAAGCTGGCTGTGGCCGCGCCAATGGCGCCAGCTTGCGCGCATTGGCGCCAGTGGCCAGCGCCCATTGCCGCCCAGATACCGCCGCCTGAGGTGGGCCGCCTTCATCAGCCCCGCCGTCTCATGATCGTACCCTCGGTCCTTTCCTCGTGGTCCGCCACCAGACGCACAAAAAGGGAAGAAAAGAAGAAAAAGAATTTACAAAACCCTCAGACACATACCTCGTTGATCGAAGGAAATAAGACGGCGAAGCGAGATGAAAACAAGAGAGAGAGAGCAATGGGGCCGCCTAGGTCAAGAATAGGAGGAGTATGGGTATTTATAACAACCCCATATGAACCCAATCCTCTTTGAACAAGGACTCCTATTTTGGCAAGAAGTAGGAATTCTAATTGGAGCCCAAATCAATTCTAATTAGGACTCTAATCAGCCCTAATTAGGAGTCCTAATTGGAACCTTATCCGGATATCAAAAGCGATTGCCAAATCAGTCCGTTGATTGGCTCCTACTCCCTTCGCCAAGTTTGGAAAGATTCAAGATTGATTCTAATAACATCTTGTGAAGGCCCCCATCGACGCCGATCAACGCCACCCAATCCTACTCCAACTAGGATTACGGTATAAACTGTTTCCTAATTTGTTAGAAGTTCGGAAAAATATTTTCACAAAAATATTCTTAGGGATAACTCGATCGCGGCGGATGGCATCGACGCCGATCAACGCCACCCAATCCTACTCCAACTAGGATTACGGTATAAAGCTGTTTCCTAATTTGTTCGAGAAGTTCGGAAAAATATTTTCACAAAAATATTCTTAGGGATAACTCGATCGCGGCGGATGGCATCGACGCCGATCAACGCCACCCAATCCTACTCCAACTAGGATTACGGTATAAAGCTGTTTCCTAATTTGTTAGAAGTTCGGAAAAATATTTTCACAAAAATATTCTTAGGGATAACTCGATCGCGGCGGATGGCATCGACGATCAACGCCACCCAATCCTACTCCAACTAGGATTACAGTATAAAGCTGTTTCCAAGATTTCAACGAGGAGTTCCTGGAGAATAAACCCATATTCTTAAGGATAACTCGGTAACCCTTAATTTCCTCCCACCATAATCTCCAAGAGAGGAATAATCTGACGAGGAGTGAAGGTCATGTTGACATCGGATAATCATATCCTCCCGCTGTAGTTAAACCAACAACACACGTCATGATGGAGGAATTAGCCGAGTGATGGTTATGAAGTTCCATGTATTCGACACAGCCAACGCGTCGCCAACAAGGAGTTCGCCAACATACGGAGAAGTCCAAAAATCTGATGGTTAGTCAAACAACGACCAACCGACACGAGTTACAAACAAAACTCACCCACCAGCTTCGAGTCAAGATAACAAGCGGTCAGACAATAAATGCAGCACCGTGATCTTATCAGGAATCCTACAAAGAACTGGATGATCTGAAAGAATCGAAGATTTGAAGCTATCTTTTGGGACCCTCAGCCGACTGAAGGCCGGGAACCATCATGTCCAAAGCATCCCAGACTCATCAAGAATCGAGACTGAGACGCTTTGGAGGGGGTATCTGTAGGCATAAAAAATTGCTTATCAGTACCCGATCGAAACTCGTGACGGTGGGTTGACAACCGACGATCCATTCGACAAACCGACGTCGCAAAACGCATCACGCCGCAAAACGCGTAGAGCGAGTCGACGAGCACATGAAGTGAGTCGGCAAGACGTACGAGCCAATGAAACGGCGTGCCGAGTTGATTAAACTCAAACGTCGATGAGAAGGAATCAACCGTACTTAGTCCGTCAATGCAAACGGGCCGCTTAAGCTCTGAAAGTTGATCGGGCACGGACTCAAACACGACGGCGACATTACCGGAGCAAAACTAAGCCCGGAAGACCGAAAGAATCGACGAAGAATCGACGGAGAAACGACGCAAAACGACGGAAAACGCCGCAAGACGGCGCCGCGGCCAAACCTCGGCCAAAGTGGCCAAGGTGGCTCGGCCACTTTGGCCGAGCCACCTCTACCAACTTGGCCGAGGTGCTCGGCCAGTGGCCGAGGTGGCTCTACCACTTTGGTCGAGCCACCTCTACCAACTTGGCCGAGGTGCTCGGCCAGTGGCCGAGGTGGCTCTACCACCATGGTCGAAGCCACCTCTACCAACTTGGCCGAGGTGGCTCGGCCAAGTGGCCGAGCCACCAAGGTGGCCGGGCACCCCTTTCATTGTATAAATAGGGGGAGAGGCTGGATTTTGGAGACTTTGAGGTCGGACGGGGATTTTTGGAGCGGGCTTCCGATTGGATTTTTGGGATCTTTCAAAGGCTCGGACTTCTGAAGAGTTCTTGCGAGATCTACGAGTAATCGGCGCACGGTTCTGAGCAACGGCAAGCACAAGTCCAGTCAACGTCAGATCTTCAATCAAAAGGTAACCGAATTCGGGTCGAACTACAGATACCCTCTAGGTTAAGCTTCGTCTTAATCTCAGGGATAGCGCTGTGATTTCTCCTAGTAGATCTCACCCGCCAGCGATCCTCTCCTTCGTGAGTGTGATCCCCGGTAACCGTTTCCTTCGTGAAACGAGCCCCTTTACATCTGTAGTTCCAGAACCCGGGTCTCCACCTGGATTGGAATTGCGCGGTGGTCCACGGACACAATAAGTCCCCGGCACAGGCAAAGAACCCACGCAAGCGAGGATCCGATATAACAGAGATCCTCGTGTTTGTTCACAAGGATAAAAAGTTGTAATCTTTTTGATTTTCATTGTGCGCCTTAAAATAAAAGGCGATATTTCTCTTGAATTTTGTTGTAGGCCAAAGAAGCTGTAAGCAAGTTCAAATCAATGACAATCATCCCAACTTTTACCGCGAACAAAGTCCAATGGCATCTTTAGCTAATTCCTTGATTTAGATCATGTCACATACTTCCTCAAACTCACTGATGAAAACATATGCATCTTCAGAATTGGAACCAGTGGATTTTGGAACCATACTAATGTACTATAGTTTGAGCTCATAATTGTGTGCAGTGGAAGCTGGAAGTCTTATGCAGGAAGGAATTGAAGACCTAGAAGGATAACACATGTCCTAAAATACTGGTGGTGGAACACCAATATCACCCATTGCGTTGGATTCTATACGAACTAGACGACCTGTTTTATCATGAGTCCAACTTAGCATAAACCAGGAATTCTTTTTTTTTTACTTTTTTTGTGAAGAAAAGCTACAGATCTCAAAGAAATAGAGAGAAATAAAAACAAACTTAACTAGACAATTCAGAAATAATCACTCCTAAAAATCTAAAGTAGGCTTAACTCAACTAGACAACTTCTAACTATTCCAAGTAAATTTTAGGTGTTAAGACAATAATTGCACCAAAAGTTAATCCTCCTCTTAGAGTCGACACGTGCCCCACATCAGCACTAATCACCAGATCAGCTCAGCCCCAGCCCGAGCGACTCAAATTCCATGGGTGCCCATCTCTCTCCAAAGGAGGCCGAGTCGAGACTAGCTCTCGCCTGTCCACATCATCTGAGTCGAACCCCCTCACTCATTCTCGAGACGGGTTGACAACTTGCGAGGCCGATAATAAAGGCGGTACTTATCGTCCCTCTCGCAGGCGGAGCCGTCGGCACCACATTAGCCTCTTTTGAGCCCAATGTTAGCGCAGCCAACTTAGCTTCATCATCCGTAGAGGGAGGCACAGAAGAGGTGCCGACAACTCGCAGAATTAGTTGTCGAAGAGATCCTCGCGCCTGCGAGAACTAGTGTACGCCTTGATCGACTCCAGCGCACGCCTCTCGGTGCTTGATAGTGGCCCTGGCTTCAGAGCACCCTTCTTGATCTCTGGCTAGTTGGAGCAAGCCAGATTAGAGTCGTCCCCAGCCACCCATACGAACTTCTCCTTCCAGTCCTTGTTGGACTCAGGAGCGTTGGTAACAATTTTATTACCCCCAAGTCTTGGAGGTAAAAATGTCCCTCATGCTGGGTCACCTTCACACAGACAAGGTGATCGAGTATTCCTAGGGTCGGGGCGACTCCCAACCAGTGGCAGATGACAATGAATCCCACCAAAGTAGTGATGCAATTCAGCTTCATCTGCGACGGTGACACCCCCAATGCCTTGAAGGCGCGGGGGAGGAAGGGGTGAAGCGGCAGGCGCAACCCATACTCCAAATGCTTCAAGTATACTGGAGTCTGACTAGTGTCATGATCAAAGATCGCCTGTGACTTCGCCGGTACCATCAGGGCAAACGCCCTAGGGATGTCAAACTTCTCGCACAGCGTCTCCAACTGCGACGACGTCACCTTGGAATGGAATTTCTACAGTTGGTTGAGTCGGACTTTGTTCCTAGCTGTTGAAGATGCCATCAGATTGGTTCTGAAGATCGCCGGAGAAGAAGATGTGAAGATCGGAGTTCTTTTGCAGATTAAGAGCTCAAGAATTTAGTAAATAGTGAAAATCTTTTCAAATCGGAGCAGCCGTACTTATAGGCAGGAGGGTCGACAGCTGGCAAAATTGCAATGGTCGACTCAATTCTGAACCGACAGCCGAGATCATTCCTAGAATACAAGGCGACCACTCCAGAACCAAAGTATCCCTCGCCTTAATTAGCCCGCAATCATCGCACAATAATCGAGGCGGTAGTAGTCTAGAATTATCCTTTGACGTTAGCAACATCACATCGGAAGAGACTCTTCAACACCCCTCTTAAATGCACCTCGGGACCCGGCCAGCTACAATCTTATTTCACTCAGACTCAGCTATCCTGAGTCCAAGAGAAAGGGGCCAATGTTATGATAATAATTGGACCAAGTGTTAATCCTCCTCTTGGAGTCGAGACCAGCTCTCGCCTGACCACATCATCTGAGTCGACCCCCCTCACTCATTCTTGAGACGAGCCGACAACTTGCGAGGCCGACAATAAAGGCGGTACTTGTCGTCCCTCTCGCAGAGCCGAGTCAAGAGACGGTTTGTCCTCGAACTCCTCACCAATAGCTGGCCATCCTCATTATTTCCTCTGCGGCGAGCCTCCATGACTCACCATACTTCGTTAGTGCTACGCCCTCTCAATTACCATCATGCCCTCTCAATTACCATCACGCCCTCTCAATCACCATCACGCCGAGTCAATGGTGACTCAACACATACGCAGTCGACACCTGTATACTATCTGCCAACTCAGCTGCCAGTCTAGACACGACTGGAGTTACACATTTACCCTCCCCTCCGCTGGGTATAAATATGGGCTCATCGCCTATGATAAGGAGGCTGGTCCAATCCCCCTCCTGATGGGGATCATGTACGCTATTTCTAGCTAGTTAACTTCATCATTTGTGCACCTAGAACTACTTTCAGTTCACTGATTCTCCACTCAAGCTCTATACTGACTTTATCATCGGAGGAATCACCGGAGAACCTAACTCCGGCCCTCTAACGTGCCCATTTTGTAGCCATCTTATTTTGAACAGGGAATCAACCGTCTAAAGAGATGAGGGGACCCACCTGGTTCATATCGACCCCAAGCCTTGTCGCTAAATTCGAGATTATCTACTAATCTCGCTGCTAAAGTCTCAGAACATCAACAGTAGGGTAGTTCTAATTCCAAACGTGGCTAACCAACAAGCCATTCTAGTGGAGTTCAGGTGGGAGGCATCTGTAAAACGTGTCTAATTAAGTAACCATCTTCAAATCATTTTTCTTATACACCAACTTATTATCCAAATAAGAAATTAGACTTAAATTACAATTTGCTTGTTCTATTGAGCTCGAAATCCTTAGGGGCTAATATCCAATTGATTTTAGTTAAGGCTGGGTGACGCTTGTTAAGGATTCTGATTTTTTTTTGGCCAATGAAAGGGCAATGAAATCCCCATCTTATCTTGTTTATTGGGTTGTGCCTCTAAGTTGATTTAGAAGATGAATACAACAAATCACGGTGTTCAAGTTAACTTTGAGAACCCTAACCTACATGCAATGCTAAGTTAGAGAGCGCGTGCCTTTCCTCCACCAATCACCAACAAAAAGTAAGCGTGGATGGCTAAACAATATTTCTGAACTGTTTTTATTAGGTTCAACAGAAAAAGAAAAAAATTGTTTACTAGGATGTAGGAAATCTAACTACAGAATTGGAAAAGAAATTTCAGATTTAGAAAAAACTACGTGACCTGCCAGCAAGCAAACTTCGCCTTCTTGTCCTCGCCTTCAATATCGCCTTCAAAAGCTTTCATACTTGCAAGTCTAACTCTGAGCTTGATTCCTGAAACAGGTGCAAACAAATTAAAGAATATTGATAAAAAATTCAAAAACTATTGTCTTTCCTGGCAACAGCGCTAAAAACTTGATGTGATATTTCTAAGTCCTAAAAATTCTATAAGTATACAGCTATCTAGTTGTAGTTCTTATAGGTCGATCCACTAGAACGTCGAAGTTTCAAAATTCTTTTAATCAAGTTATAAGGAAAAGAGTTAATAGATTGGTTGGTTGATTGGTTTAAAAGCTATTTATGAACTAACTAGGCACTTTTGATAGAATCCACTAGGTTGATTATTACTTAGATGTATTAATTCTTCTCTTTTTGTGTTATTTATTTAGATTTAAAAGCATAGGCTATACCAAAATTAATTGTCTATAACCTATCAATTAAAACTTGGTAAATTATAGATTCATGAATAATTATTCTAGACTGAAAGTAACCCTAGAAATAATAAACTAAGCATAAGTTATGGCAAAATTAATTGTCTATAACCTATCAAAGTCTAGCTATTTCTATTAATTATTTAGAGCCTAGACTAATTAGAACATGAAACAATTAAGCATAAGAGGAACTAACAATCTAAATAAAATCTAACCTGCCTTCATCATCCTAAGCAACCTAAACTAATTTAGCTATGCATGATAAAAGAAAGCAAACTGAAACAAAGGAAGAAGAAATCATTGCAAGAATTAAAAGAACAGAAGAAAAACTTTTATAAATAAGTAAAACTTATAGAAAAGAAGTTCTACAATGAGCGTAGCCCTTTTTTTATAGATAGCCAAGCCCTCAATTGAATTACAAGAAGAAATTATCAATTGATGGGAACCAAAAGGGGTCTAGGTTTTTTTTAATGCTATACAAGAATCGCTCACAATCGTGGGATAGGAATCTCTCACAACTGTAGGAATTAACTTGGCCTTTAAGCAATGGAATATGATTAAGGAAATAAATTCGTCAAATATGAGATAACACCGGATTAGTTTCCTAATGCTCTAGTTTGTTTCTAAAAATAACCTAAAGCTGATTAATTTTAGATTTTTGCCAAAATCAGATACTGTTGGTGTAATTTCAGAAATCTGCCATGTTGGATAGCTCCATCTCGTCTAGATAGACGATTTTCATATATAATATGTTAGATTTTGACGTATGCTTTGAGAGATATTGTCTTTTCTTTTTGATAAACTGTCTTGAATTCGAATTTGACTTAATATTATTTTCCTTGGCCTCTAAGTAATTGAATGTTGACTTTTCTTTTTGATTCCCTTATGGAGACCTGATCGATTCTTTTAGAACTTGTGCTTTTGGCTTCAATGGGCTTTGTCATCTTTTAAGCTCTTCTTCATTTAAAAGCTATTTTCCTGTAAATATACTAAAAATACCAAAGTAGTAGTTTAAATAGTACAAAAATATATACAAATGGGCATATAAAACTGATGCAAAATGTGCTAATCAAGACAATTCATAAAGTACAAAACACCTTAAATTCCAAAATGGTAAATATCCCCTTAAACACTCTAGGGGCTGTTTATAATTTTTTTATCTTCAAACCATATTTTATAATTCAAGGTGTTTTTAATTTTGAAATTTTCATGCTTTTGTAAATTTTAAAAATTTTAGAATCTTTTACAGTTTTCATATTTTCAATGGGTTGTTTGTAAGTTTTAAATTTTAGGGTGTTTTCTATAATTTAAAATTTTTCAGGACTTATAAAATTTAGAGTTTTTCTGGGCTGCTTTTAAATTTCAAATTTTTGTGGGGCCTTTTTTTTAAAAAATTGATTTTCAAGGGTCTTTTTTCGAATTTGCAAGGTGATTTTTCTCAATTTCAAAAAAATTGAGGGTGTTCCTTTTGTAAATTTTTAAATTTTAGGGCGTGTTTGGTACATGGGCAAAGGGGATAAAATTTACACTCCTAAATATTATCCTATCTTTACCCATATTTGTTTCCTTTTAAACCTTCTCCAAGAATAAAGTTTAACACCAACTAAAGTTTTCACACCGTTTTATCCACTTGGTCAAATGAACCACAACGAAAGTTTTCACACCGTTTTATCCACTTGGTTAAGAGTTTACCCTCATGTGGAGTGAAATTTTAACAAGATACCAAAAGGCAAGAAAAATTTTATCGGGATAAATTTTCTTCCCTTTAACCTCATATCAAACAAGCCCTGGGCAACAACATGCCTGACAATGTTATATTATCCAGCAATTCCGTTTGGACAATACAGCAAGCGCATGCTAATTTCGAATCTGCCTTCTCAAATGTGTAATTACTCAAGTCAATAGAATAATAAGAGATAGAAAAGAGTTTGAAGGTATTGTAGCACGCAAAACAACGACATAAAGGAGGTCTATGTGCAATTAACCATCTATTTATTTACATCATTGATATGAATGAGCAATAAAAAATGTCATTCAAATACACATCACTCTCTATATAAAATGAGGCTAAGAGCTGCCTGCTTTTTCGTGTATCATGTAACACTTCATTAATAGTAGTCAAAAATAAAATCTAAACTAAGTTCAGCAAATAGCAGCTCAGTCCATTTGGTAAGAATCCACATTTATACAGAAGGTCTAGCGTTTGATCCTTGCTAATTGCTATCATTATTTTATTTTTCACATGTACCAGAACTAAAAAGCCCACGGGCCTACAGCATAAACAAAGGGTACAAAAACTAAAATCCTCTTTAATAATTTTATAGTAGTTCCTCAAATCTTTTAAAATGCTCATAAGCCCCTCAAATTCCAAGGGGCCTCACAATTTGGTCCCTCGATGTTCAAATCAATTTACAGTGAAAATAATAATCAAAAGCACTTAAAGTTTTATAATGAGTAAATATTTGATTATAGAAAGACTACTAGAACTACTTGTGAAATTTTTTCCTTAACAATTACACTCATCTTTAGTTGAACTTTTATAGGGCAGACCACAAAGTTGATGATTCAGATTTAAAAAAAAAAAAAAAGATAAAAATCCAAGAATTCATCAATTATATAATAGAGCAATATTTTGTATTAATCCATCAAATCTTTTAAATTGCTCATAAGCCCCTCTAATTCCAAGGGGCCTCGCAATTTGGTTCCTCGATGTTTAAATCAAATTTACAGTCAAAATAATAATAATAAGCACTTGAAGTCATATAATGAGTAAATATTTGATTATAGAAAGAATCAGAAGCACTTAAAATCAATTTACTAAAACTTCTTGTGAAATTTATTTTCCTTAACAATTACACTCATCTTTAGTTGAACTTTTATAATGCAAACAAAGAAAGTTGACAATTCAGATAAATTATATATATATATATATATATATATATATATATATATATATATATATATATATATATATATATATATATATATATATATATATATATATATATATATATATATATATATATATATATATATATATATATATATATATATACACACACACACACACACACATCCATCAATTGTATAATAGAGCAACATTGAGACAGAAAGGAAACATATGCTACTTACTAAGGAAATTATTTCATAAGAAATTTTTTTTTTTTGGTCAATGAAAGAAATTTTTATTAACTATGTAAGCGTTTTTATGTACATCAAGATGCTCAGTTTAAACAGAGAAAACCGGAAAATAAGAAGATCACTATTGAGTGTAACTGTCATGAGGTTGATCTTTATATCTTTTGTAAGATGTTCAAGGCTTCGAGCTGTATGTTTGAAGATCCTAGAGTTCCTTTCACACCAAATCGCATAAATAGTAGGTGACAAAGCCAATCTTTTAATCCTCTGTTTAAACCCTTTTCCTTTCATCTTGGTGCTGAACCATTCCATGAGATGATACCAGTTGCATGCTCTCCATTTGAACTGAAGTCAGTCCATTATGCCATTCCAGACACTCATAGAGTAAGTGCAATCAAAGAAGAGATGGTTCCTATTTTCAAGAGCTTGGACAGAACATAGAGGACAGCAGTTTGTTTGAATTATCCCCCTCCTGAGCAATCTGTCTTGGGTAAGCAATCGATCCTGTATAGCTAGCCATAGGATGAAGGAGTGCTTTGGATAGTTAATTCCTTCCCAGACTGTGTTATACCATGGAACTTTACCAGAGGTTGGGGAGAGTTTTGAATACAGGGCTGAAATATGGACCTTTGATCCATTGCAACATTCAGAGATGGCATTCTTTAGGTTATCAACTCCACCAAATTTAACTATGTTTTTATCTCTTTGCTTCAATAATTGCTTCCACAACCACGAATCTCCAGATTTTGTTTTAACATGCCATATATCATAGTATCTCAAATAAGTACCATGAATCCATTTGACCCATAGCTGTTCTTTATTCAAGTGAATGTTCCATAGCATTCTAAGGCTAGAAGCTGTGTTCCATAGCATTGCAGAAAACACTCCCAAACCTCCATGCCTTTTATTTAAGCACACTTAATCCCAAGACACCAAGGGTGCTTTTGAAAAAGTTCAGTTTTCCCCCAGAGGTATCTTCTACATAGTTCATCAATTTTCAAGAAGACTTTAGTGGGGAGAATATAACTAGAAGTCCAATATATTTGAATTCCCAAAATGATACTTTTTATTAATTGCAGCCTGCCAGCATAAGACATTTTCTGTTGTTTTGCCCAATTATGAAATTTTGTCTCTATGTTGTTGATGAGAGAATTACAATCCATGTATGATAGCCTCTTGCTAACTAGGGGAACCCCGAGATACTTTATGGGGAATGTGCCTTCAGGAAACCTCATATAGTCTTGAATTTCAGCTTTAACAGATTCATCTACCCCATAGAAGATGGCGCATTTACTTGGATTTGCTTCTAATCCTGAAACTGCACTAAAATCTGCAACACTTTGGTGAAGCTTCCTCACTGTTTGGAGATCCCCCCTTCCAAATAATAGCAAATCATCCGCAAAGATCAGGTGATTGACTTTGAGTTTTGCACATTAAGGATGATACTTGAAGTTCTTATCCAGTTTCAACATATCCAAGCTCCTAGATAGGTATTCCATTCCTAGGATGAAGAGGTATGGTGAGAGTGGATCTCCTTGCCTTAAACCTCTTTTCCCTTTGAAAAAATCATGGAGAGTACCATTTAGGGAGATGGAGAAATTTGGGGTGGTGATGCAAGCCATAATCCATTTTATCATCTCAGATGGGAGATGGGAAGTCTAACCCTGTGAGCATATCTTGTAAAAAATTCCAGCTGATTGTATCAAATGCCTTTTTAATATCAATGTTGAGCATTATTCTTGTAGAAATATGCTTCCTCCCATAGTTCTTAGCCAGTTCATGAGCAAGCATAATGTTACTTGTTATTTGCCTCCCTTTTACAAAAGCACTCTGGGCCTCATTGACTAAGAAACCCATTACCCCCTGCACTCTAGTTGCTAAAATTTTGGAGATAAATTTATAGAGGCAATTGCAACAAGCAATAGGTCTGTAATCAGAGGGAGTTTTTGGACATTTGATTTTAGGAATGAGAGGTTGAATTGACTATACCTAGCAATTTTCCTATTCGGAAGAATTCCTGGATGGCTATATAAATGTCTTCTCCCACAATGTCCCATGCAGATTTGAAGAAGGATGCACTGAATCCATCTGGTCCTGGAGCCTTATCATCAGGTATTGAAAAAACAGCTGCTCTAATCTCTTCTCTGGTGACTGGTTTTGATAATAATCTAGCTTGAGTGACTTCGAGATAGGGCCCGTTTTGAATGATTTTAACGTCTGGTTTGATTGTATCTTTAGCCATTCCAAAAAGGTTCTTGTAGAAAGAAATCATCTCTTCAGCTATTACCTCTCCTTCTGTTAGTCTTTCTCCCTTGTTGTTGTATAGTATCATCACTCTATTGTAGTGTCTGTTTTGCTTAATGGCAGAGTGGAAGAGCTTTGTGCATCCATCTCCCTTTAGACTCCAGGCAATCCTGGCTTTTTGTTGGTAGAATGATAACTCACAGTCCAATAACCTATTATACTTCAGTATACATTCTTTCTCATTGTTAATTAGTGTGGAATTAAGAGGATCCTGCTGCAAATGGCCTTGTATACTCTCTAGATCCCTGCTTGCTCTTAGAACTTGCTCACTAATGTTTCTGTAATGTCTCTTATTTAAAGCCTTTAAAGCTCCTTTCAACATTTTGAGTTTTGTACAGATAGAATACATGGTGTATCCTGCAATTGTTTTCCCCCAAATTGAAGAAACTGTAGGGATGTAGCTATCATGATTTATCCACATTTTAAAAAATCTAAACGACTTTTTCCCTTGCACAATATCATCAAAAACTGATACCAATGCTGGAGAGTGATCAGAGAAATGAGGTAGAAGGTATTCCACATGACTTGAATTGAAGTGGTGGAGCCATTTGTCATTTATCAAACCTCTGTCTAACCTGCTCCATACCCTTGAATTAGCCTCTTGTTTGTTGTTCCATGTGAAGAAACATCCATCTGTTTTGAGGTGATTTAGTTTGCAGTTGTCTATAAAATTCCTAAAGTCCTCAGTCTCTGTTTCTGTAAGGGGGGAGCCTCCTAATTTTTCATCCTTACTGAGCATGACATCGAAATCTCCAGCTATTCGCCAAGGGGTTGACCCTATGGTTTGTCTGATAAGAGTAAGATCCTTCCATAATTCTCTACTAGCATCCATGTGATTGAAACCATATACTGAAGAGATGATACAAGATACTCTACCATCTAAGGATTTCATAGTGGAGGTGATATGTTGAGCTGAGAAAGTAATAGCTTGGACATGTAAAATGTTTGGATCGCATAAAATCAGAACCCTTGCCTTTCCAGTAGTATTAACATTTGAAATCCAGTTCCACTCTTTTGCTATTTTCCTTGTAATCACTGGTAAATTTGATTCTTTTATTTTTGACTCAAGAATTGCTATGAAGGCCAAATGATATTGCTTTATAAACTGCTTTAGAAGATGTTGTTTAGGGGATCTGTTGAGTCCCCTAACATTCCAAAAAGATAACTTTATTTATTGAGTTCCTCCCCTATCAATAGTAGAGGGATCAATATCACTTTCCAGAAAAACCAATGGTGAGAACCTGGAAGAGCTGCCAGGTAGATTTCTTGATTTTGGCCTACTCCCTTGTACTTGTATCCATGTGTCTCCTTCTTCTAGTATCTCTCTGCTGTCTTCCTGACTTTCCTTTCTGTGTATAACATGCACGATTCCCTGCTTTTTGTTTATAATGGTCTCTGCCTGGTTGCATTGTGAAACATGCACAACATGCACAGATTGTTCTTTTTTAGCTTGAGCTTCTACTGTGTCCACCACTTTGTTTTCTACTTGCTGCTGATTCATTTCATTTAATTCTGTGTTTCCTTGATCATTTAATACCACAGGCTTCTTTGGCACCCATCTCTGAATAGTAGGCTTATGCTTTTTGCAGAGAATTGAATCATGACCTACTAGTTTACAATGATCACACCACCTGGGCTTCATTTCATATACTATTTTCTGAATATATTGCTGACCGTTTGGGCATTGAATATTGACCTGATCTGGCAGATTTGAGGGGAGCTTAACTTCAATGAGAACACTAGCATAGGCTAGTCTCTGCCTTGTTGCTGTAAGCTTATCAGTTGTTACAGGATGGCCTATGGCACTAGTTATTTTACTGATGCTTCTTGCATTCCACAAATTAAGTCTCAGAGCTGGTAACTGAATCCATAGGGGATATGTACATTCATGTACTTTCTCAATCTCATCACCAATAGACCAGGGTTTAAGATGCAAGGGCCTGGAACTAAAAAACCAGGGACCAGTCTCCAGGATATCTCTCATATTATCCTTGTTTTTGAATTTGAAAAGGAAAATTCCAGGTTTTAGCAAACAAATTTTCGGCATAGCTATGTGAGACTAGAGTTTTTGGGCATAAGTTTCCATGGCTTTGAATTTGACATTTAAACCTATCACTTGACCTATTAAAGAGAATTGCCAATAAGAGGAACCTTCATTCCATTCCTCGTCATTAAAAATCACAAAATTCTGGTTTTCAGTAGGAATAAATTTCAAATTTAGACCACTTCCAGCTTTCCTATTATCAGTAAAGAAACTGACCCGGCTCTTTTTTGATTGCATAGGTTCAGAACTGTTTTGAACTAAAGATTGAGTTCGAGCTAGATTGCTTTGAACCTGAGATACATTCAATTCCATGTTCTTCACTAATTCCTCATTTAACTGAACATTTATAGGTTTAGACCCTAAATCAGCATTTGGCATAGGATCCTGATCTAAATTCAATGTAACAATATCATCTTCTCTAGCAAAAATTGGAGTCGACGCTAAAGATATAGGCGAGATAGAGTTAACTTCATCTAGATCATAATCATCAGCCCAAGAAGCCCTAGATGTACTCGCTCTATTATGAGAAAAAGGATTCTTACTGAGGTCTTGAGCTTGAGAGTCTGAGATCTGAAGGGATCGAGCTTGAACTCCTGAATTCTGAAGGGATCGAGTTTGAACCCCTGGCGTCTGAAGAGCTTTAGCTTGAGAGTTCATCTGAGATGAGGTAGAGCCTAAAATGTCAGCCATTAGATTCTTCATCCTCTCCCCTTTTGGTCCCGTAGAGCCCATTCCTTTTGAGCTTGATTCTTCTTCATCCACTCCAAAATTGGTATCAAATTGATCCGTAGACGAAATCAAACTTGAATTTGAAGCTCTTAAGCCAATGCTAAAGATCTTCTTCCCACTATTTTTCTTTTTTTTCCCATTGAAATCTCAGCGGCGCTGCAGGTTAGCAAGGTTTAGATCGCCCTCTAACGTGCGCCATTCAGACCGCTCCCTTGACCAGTTTATGCATATTTTGTTAAGCATATATTATCACAATTTCAATCATAAGAAATTGTGACAATATATGCTTAACAAAATATGCATAAACTTTGTGATCTTTACATTCTCTCTCCTATCTTAATGTTCTTGAAGAAACAAAATCTATACTTCTCTAACCAGTTTAAAATATCCTCTAAATCATCAAAGTCAGTTCTACAAGTATATGCATGGTTCATCTAAATCTACACTACATCAAGATAGAGATGGCACATGCATTGCACGTGTCTTCCTCACTAGTTTTCAGTAAAGGAGTTATAAGTTGTCCTGCAAATTAGTTCAGATTAGGTTTGGAAATTTTTTTCCTTTGGCATTGACACTTAATTTTTTTTGAAGACGTACTCCAAATAATTTGAAGGTAAAAGAACCACGGGCCTAGAATTTGTTCTTTAAAATGGTTTTGGCCAGGGTCAATGAGAAGAACGAAGCATGGGCTAATAATTTTAATGCCAAACCCCTTATTTTTATTTCAGTAACAAAAGGGGATGACTTATGTTCAATCCTTGATCTAAGGCTCTAAGCCCACTCTAGTTAAGGCAAAGCCCAACAATTTCATTTAGTGTATACTCTTTTATAGTGTCTAAAAGCTAAGTAGGGGAACATTTTATGTAACTATATATAGTGCCGTATGGTGTCAACTCTCCAATCTTATTTTTATTTTTGTTACCACAATGGCACAATTTAATTAAATAAAATATCAGTAATTATAAATTGTGATTACAGCATGGCGTCAACTGCTTATTGTGTAACTTTATTCTCTGCAATTTTGAAAATTAAATTTAATAAATATACTCAATTTTGTAATAAAAAAAAAGAGAAAAAAAACTTAATTGAATTTGGTAAGAAAATACTCTTAATTGATACATATGTAATTTCAAGACCAAAAGATCATGTCTCATACCTATGTCTTGGATTTTTTTTGTTCTAGTCATTTATATTCTTGACATGGATTTACATCATGTTGGTTAAGTAGTACTGGGCTGGGCCCATAATCAGAATTTATGTCCCTGGGCTAATAAATTTAATCATCAATAATAATATACCTATTTTTTTAACCAAATATCATTTTATGATCAACCCTGGTTCAAGGCTTCAAGCTTACTCTAATTAAAGCAGAGCCCTACATTTTATTTTAACTAGTTTGGATGCACGTGCAGTGCACGTGGTCAAGTATCATGGGTCTTAGTTTTTCATAAATATGTTTTTACTGTTAAAGTTATATATAACTTAGAAATCGTACATAAATAGCTACACGGTTTTTATCTTACGATAATAAAATCAATACCAACAAAATCAAAATAATCCAAAAATAACAAAATACTATATTGAGCCCAATTTTTTTTTACATCTCCCACATGCTTCCTCATTGATCTGAAAGGTACTACTTATATGTTAGTAATATGAAAGAAAAATATGCACCCTAAGGTACAATATAAACAAAGAAAAGAAGCTTAGAGAACTTGGAAAGGCATTGAATGTTGAGAGATATATAGTTTTATTAAAAATTTAATAAGATATTATTTTTACTAGTTGGTTGTGGAGAAGACTAACAATCAAGTCTTTACAAATTATAATTTTATGAATAAATACCAAAGTCCAATCTTGAATAATAAAATAAAATTTACATTTAGTCATCTAGATCCTTAACCGTCATTTCTTCTTTGTAAGCTTACAATTCTTCTCTAAAATTTTTCATCTATTTGAAGTTTCTAATAAAACAAAGCTTCTCTTCTTTGCAATTAGATGCCAAATTACTGACTACAATAAAGCACTCAAGCTTACTTCTGAACAAAGCATAATCTAGAGCTTAGTGGATTCTCCAAAGAAATTTTTAATTGGATGGTTACTATGACACTTTTGAAATTGTTTAATTATCTAAAATTACCATTTCGAAAAAAGGAATATTAAAATTATCAAACTCGTTATAACCAATTCAGAAAAGAAATTACTTCCTCAACAAAGTGTTATCTAGAGCTTAATGCATTCTCTAAAGAATTTCCCAATTGGATGGTTAATATGTCACTTTTGAAACTACTTAATTATCTAAAATTATAATTTCAGAAAAAGGAAAGTTAAAATGATCAAACTAGGTATAACTAATTCGTTAAAAGAAATTATATATAAGAACATATCTGTGACGTCTGTGTAAAGTTAGAGGAGGATGCATTTGAATAATATCCCAACCTAATTATCCTTTAAAAAGCAATTTGAAATGCATAAACTTGAATTAAAATATTAGCTAATTGCTAAAAGAACTCATAGAAAAAGAAAAAAGGTATGTACAAAATTATTTTTGTGATGTCAAGAAGGAAAATATGGCCAAGACTGAGCATGGTGACTCGGGGGTACGTACGGTGACTCGAGAGTTGTCCATGGTGGCTCGGGTGATGATGGTGCCTTAATGGTTGAGTACGGTGACTTCGGATGCATATAGTGACTCGAGTGAGTATGGTAACTCGATATTTATCTATATGATGAACAACGAACTTGATTATCTCCTCTCAATTTTTTTCATACATATATAGTCATGAATAAGTCTCTTGGGTAGATGCAAAGCACGATAATACTAAGATACCTAGGTTGAATTTTTTTTCTTGGCTTTGATGATGCTTGAGGTAGAGAAAAAAAAATTAATTCAAAATGAGGAGATGATCACCAAGTTATGGGGAAGGAGGAAGTTTCGGCTGATGATTTTTTTAGGAGTTAATTTCCTTGAGTTTTTATTGATGGATTTATGATGTATATGTATAGGATCAGTGGGTTAGTAAATAAGGTTGGTTATTTGCATATATATCCCTTAAATCATGGATATTTGCAATAATACCCCATAAATTTTAGTATTTGCAAAACTACCCCTCAAATCATCAACTTTATGAAAAATACCCCTAAAATCAACAAATCATCAACTTAGTGCTAAAAATTGACTATTTTCTTGATAATTTTACGCCGCAAGTACTAGTTAGCTTATCAATGTTGATGATTAATTGCAAATATCGAGATTTAGAGGATATTTTTGCAAATACTCATGATTTAAGGGTATATATGCAAATAACTCATTAAATAGAAAAGATTATGTTTTCAAACTTTCTAAATTCATCATCAATTAATAGTTTGGATGAGATGATAAACATAGTTAATTAAAGATAATATTTCTAAACTTTAACTTTACCATCATCATTCAAATTTTTCATCAACTAAAAAATGGATGAGATGATCAACTTAGTTTAACTAAGGATAATCTTTCTAAATTGGTGCTAAAAATTTGACTATTTTGTTGATAATTTTACGCTATGATTACAAATTAGCTTATCAACATTGAAGATTAATTGCTTTGAGGATATTGTCTTTTCCAATATTGATAACTTGAGGGGTAGTTGTGCAAATCTTGAGATTTAGAGGGTATCTTTGCAAATACCCATGATTTAAGGGCTACATATGCAAATAAGCCATTCAAATAGAAAGGATTATGTTTTTAAATCTTTGAAATTTATCATCAACTAATAGTTTGAATTAGATGATAAACTTAGTTTAACTAAAGCTAATCTTTCTAAATTTTAACTTTTATCATCATCATTCAAATTTTCATCAACTAATTTTGGATGAGATGATAAACTTAGTTTAACTAAAGATAATCTTTCTAAATGTTAACTTTATCATCATTATTAGGATAGGATAACAAAGTTACATCCAAAAGGGTCATGGTAATATCGACCATGGAAAGTTTTTCCAAACTCACACTTTTATAATAAGTGTATATATATATATATATATATGAGATATGATATTGTATGATATGATATGATATATATTCATTTGATAGTGTCTAGAAGGCAATTAGGAGACATTGCAACTTGTAGAACTGTGATTGCCACATGATGTCAACTAATCCAATCTCATGCTATTATATTAGCATAAGTTAGTTAAACAAAATATTCCATCTATTGAGTGCACTTCCTACCATTGGGCGATCAAAGAGAATCCTATGATTAAACTTAACGGAAACCGGTCACAATTTTCTAATGAAAATTTTGGATCCCACTGATTGATCTATGAATAATTTTATTTGTAAAATAGGTATATAAGAATTGTAGGAATCTTTGATCAACGGACTGAGGGGACTAGTTGATAACCTTGTTTGTTTTCTGTTTTTTTTAATTGGAAATCCGGTAGTAATCTTGACCGTTAGGTTAAAAGGTAGCCAGGTGATTAAGTGGGAATTGAAATAAGAGGAGAAGAAAGGGAAAAAAAGACTACTGACAACTTTATTAATCCACTCAAACTACTTTCATGATAACTTTATTAATCCACTCAAACTACTTTCATACTACAAGAGTGAAAATTATGGGGTTCAATCTCTCCAACATTTTTCAAAATTGATGATTCATCGATCAAGGAAACCAACACTTTCTCTTTGTATGTATGAATAATTTAAAAGTGTAGTGCAGTTAGCATTATTCAAGAAATAAACAAAAATAAAAAAAATTGTGAATAGCAATTGGGATCTACAAGCAGAATAACAAAAGGTAAACGATATTTTAGAGGGCTTTCTATAGAAAATCATGCAGAGTGTAAGGAGGATGTAGTACGAATCTCAACAATAAATTTAAAATTTATTATTGGCTAATAGGTTATTCTAATTACACTGGTAAGATATTAATTATATTGATATAATAGTCTAATTGTACTGATTCAATATCTATGCTACATTATTGAGAGAATTCTCCGTTTTGGTTTGTGTAAACCACAATTTTAGAATATCAAAAATACCCTCACACTTGGAATAAAAACTAAAGAATAGCCTCCACACTTGGAGAAAATTATAGAAACCCCCTCGCTTTGAAAAAATTTCGAACATACCCTTATATTTGAAAATGTCCAAAAGAATCCAACTAATCATTCATTCCTTGTTATAATTCGACTATGATTTTCCTTCATTTTCTATGTCATGCACGCATTGCATGCACCGAAATATTAGTTTTAATTATATTGATACAATATTCTAATTGCACTATTCATGTATATATTGAATGTTTGATAATGTAAACCCGTTGCACTAATTAACTGAAAAAGCAACTATAACTCCAATTCAACAAATCCATAATCTCAATTTAACTACAAGATTAGAGGAAGACAAATATCAAAAGAGATGTATTGTGTATTGTTCTATGGCCATGTTTGGACTGGGACTCATTTTATCCCATGATTAATTTAACTCATTATAATCCTCTGTATAATAATCCCAGACTATAGTGATTTAAAATTTTAATAATATGTTCATTTCAGTTTGTTATTAACACCTCTAATATCTATATCATGTTTGGGAACTTGTTATTATAAGGTGGTATAGGATTAAGACATTACAACAAATGATCATAATGCCTTTGTGCCCAAGCCATAACTTTAGCTAAGTCTAAGTGAATTTTGCAGAGATGATGTATAAAAGCATAATGTAATACTAGATTAAGCATGTCAAGCAATTAATAAAAAGTAATTATCATACAAATATATATAGGCACAGTTTGCAAAGAAGAGTCTGTATATATCATTAATTTTTTTCCTCCCGTAAACTTTTTTGACACAAGAGTCATCAGTATGATTTAATGTATTTATATCTTAGTACTTATAGATGAACCAAGATCAATTTGCTCTTTTCTCAACTAAGCAAGCATGTAGCAACTTCTTCATGCTATTAAAAGAATTGAAAATACAAACGCCTTGGGTTGCTTCTTCATTATTATGACAATTTGTATCATTGTCTGCTATATAATTATATATGTTTTACTGATGAAAGTTATGAAAGAAGATATTCGTAGCCTCGTTTTTATTACTATGAGCAACATTGTTAAAAACCAGTTTTTCTTTGTGGGGATGATGTCCGATTTTTTTTATTTTTCAGTACTTTTGTTTAAGGTGGATGGCGACAACAAAAGTACAGGTGTGGAGAAAATTAGAGAGGGAAACTCTACTATTTTAGTGTAGTTAAAGGGCAATGGGGTCTTTTCAGATCTAATCCCAGTATAAAAACAGTCCCGGGACTATAATAACACTCACTTCCCCTCCTTTATTTAGTCCAAGATCTCAGGATTATATTATTTTAAAGAACTAATTAGTCCAACCTAATACCCCTCAAAATTTTGACTATTTTATTTTAATGGGTAAAAACTTATTACCTTAAAATAGTATCCAATTCAAACATGGCCTATATATAGTACACAATCTTGTGTACAATGCACAGCAAACTGAATAATTCTATCACGCTCTTGAGTTCTATTATAATATTCCAACAAAAATAGTCCAGTTTACATATATCCAAATGCATTACTCCAATCATCTCTCTAATTATTGGTCCAAAAACCAATGTTTCATTTGGATCAATCAGTACATCACTTATTGGAAGCACTTGTCCACGTAACCTAGTGCTATGATCATGTCGTTTTATGAAATTAGTATATAGATTTAGTCTTGTGTATCCCAATGTTAGATACATGCATGCATGATAATACCATACCATAACAAAAGCATTTAAGAGTATTTTTTAAAATAAAAAAAAAACCTTAAGCATGCACTATCCCCTCTCTTTCCGTGCCTTCATTTGTTTTGCTTCGTGCCAAACTCAACCTCTCGGACCTTTGTGCTTGTAAGTTGGCCATATGCAATGAATTGCACCAATCAACGAAATCCCTCTATTGTTTGGACCTTTGCTTCTCTTCCAAAGTCTCCATATTTTGTAGATGCGCAAGCCTTTAGCGTTAGAGTTCCCCACAACTAAAAGACATAAATCTACAGATAGATATATACTGAATCTTTTGCCCACAACTAAAGGGACCCTTTTGATGAACTAGTCCAAGAACAAAGAACCCAAAGGACGTGGGTTGGATCTTGGAGCCCTCGTTGAATCTTCTGCATCCACCTTCTTGTGTTTGGATATTGTTATATCGTCCCCACCATTTTATGTCCCCCATCTCCTTTGCTTTCTAGAGAATAGTGATGGTTATTCCTTATACATCTGATGCTTCAAGAAACTGTATATTCTTTTAGACTATGCTGAGTTTTCCAGAAGGTGATGGACTGAAGTAATCTAATTGTGAACCTAATGGATTATAATTAACTCTGTTTTGAGTCATGAATCCTAGCATATTTAACCATATAATCATCCAACTCTTTTTTTCAATGTGGGACTAAATCATATCTCATGTTGTCTTGTTATATTAAATCGAAACTTAAATCGTAACTTAAACAAACGGATGTGAAACACTTCACTGACGGATAGAATCAAATCAGAATAGAACATGACAACATGTGCACTCAAGGGAGTCATAACCCGTGTTGAACCAAGTTATACTACTAATATATATAACTCCACGTGCACTTCAAGATGAGTCCTAAGTGTTGGTGCACGCCACCCGTAACCCAACACCAATCCTTGGCCACCAACCAGTAATCAACACAGAAGCGTAGCTTGCGGAAGCATCACCGAACACTCTGATTAGATCTCCTTCTTCTTTGTAGGCCAATCGATCACCGGACGATGTGGACACACCGATAAAACCTGTTCGAACTAAAGAGAATAGCAATATACCACAAAAAAAAAAGATCAAGAGACAAATACATGGAATTTATGTGGTTCAGTAATCGCCTACATCCACGGGGAGATGATTGAGTCTTCTTTTATTTTAGAGATTAGATGATAATCTATTCTTGCGTTCTTGATGAAGAACCCCCAAGAAACCCTCTCAATCTCACCAAAAAGATCTCTCACAAACCCTAAATTTCTCATCTTAGTTCTCTCTACTTCCCTCTTACAATATATAGCTCCCCTTGGCTTGCCCCTTAACCTTAGATCTTAGGAATAACAATATTTATAAAGTAAATCCCAAATACAAAAGAATCCCCAAAGAAAATAGTCCAAAACCTATCCGAAATGGGTTTTGACCCAGTTTTGACCATGTGCAGGCCGCGGGCGGTCACCGCTCTATCCCTTGGGCGCCAGCAGTGTCCACTCTACTCCATGATTGCTAGCAGTGATCGCTAGCGGTCATTGTTGTTTTGCCATTTTCGTTGCTTGTTCGGACCTCCTTGCTTCTATCTTCTTCGTCGTTATTTTCCAGGGTTGAAATACAAGGCTATTCTCAACACTAACCTCATGCTAATAAAGTCTTGAAGCAAACAAAGCATCAAACCAAAGGCTTATTGATCCACAGGCTCTAATACTAATTTGTTGGAATTGAAAAAACTCGTAAAATAAAACAGGCTAAGCTAATCTACTTTGGCCCAATTGGCTCAAAATGATTAATCACGGTTGAGTCATTGACTCATGAGTCCCAATATATTTGATCATACATCAGTCTAAGGCTAAATTCTATCATATGTCTTTTTGCTATGTCAAACCCGAATTTCGAGGGAACGGATGCAAGATATTCTAATCATAATGACATAAGAAGGTTTGGGGATAAATTTTTCGAATGGCGCTTCTTCTAGATTTGTTGCACGACTTGTCCAATAAAAAAAATTTAGTTAACTAATTAAGGGTTTAATTATCATAATTGTAAGGGTCATCCCTTGTTTTGAGAGATGTGATCTAATTAGGGGAAGTTTGTTGAGATGTCTTGATAAGTTTGTTGTTTATTTTCAGGATGTTTTCAGTTTTAAACTATTATTATATGACCTTTCCACATCAGGGTGAGCCTGTGCGAATTGAAGATCTGACTTGTACCTGAATTTGCTGAAGGCAATACGTTGAAGATTATATTTCAAGGAAATAACATCAAGGATTTCTAAGTTTCTAACCGTAAAAAATCATTGACGATTACTAGGAGACGAGAGGTTGAAGATTAGTAATACGAATATCTTTATTGATTATAATTCTCATATGTCATATCAAATTCAGAAATTATCATTTGAACATAGGACTTGCTTTGAACCGAATTTTGGATGGATCACTGTTGTTATGTTTTATGCAATTTATCGCGATCTTTTTATTTCTATGCAACAGAAAATGGCTGACATGAGCTATAGCTAGAGGAATGGTCCAATCTGAAGGAAGAAAGCCATGGCACTTTCTAAAAGTGGGCATGTAACAAGTGAGCTAAGCCTTGGGTTGGGGTCATGGAACAGTGGAGGGGACCAATGGTTGGCCCCTTGAGTTTAAGGGGACATGTCATAATATTAAAGTGTTAATAGGATGGGCACTGATTCAAGACAGTCCATGGTGTATTGGCCTTTCAATGTAAAGTCATGTATAATGCAAAGAGATCGCGACAATTGTCGCGTTAGATATTTGAAGTGACTGATTGTATTGATACAATAGTTTGTTTTCACTGATATAAGATTCTGATTTCGGTGATATTAATTTAACTAAAATTGTTTATTTTGATTTTTTTAATCTAGAATAGTTTGTGTTCACTGATATAAGATTCTGATTTCGGTGATATTAATTTTACTAAAATTGTTTATTTTGATTTTTTTAATCTAGCATTGATAACGAGACATGTGTCGTGATTTATTTTCTTGCTATATGATTTTCTTTGAGAGAGTCCTATTTAGGATTCTTTCCCGACACTGCATGCATGATGCACTCGTGTGGGAGTTAGCAAAGTTGGATCAACCAAGGCTTTGTTAGAAATTTTTCAAAAAAATGTTTTTTTAAAGTTTGGGCTAAGTTTCAAACTATGTACATTACAAGTTAATGTAGTTTCTGCTCTTATTTTGATAGTTAATGTAGTTGATGCAAAAGCCTCAAAGCTCATGGATGTTTAGTGAAATTTACCCTTTTATTTATCTCCTCCCTACATGCTTGTCAAGTTCTCATCACAATCTTGGGCACTTGATAAATGATTTTGATGAAACAATGATCTCTCAACTTTCCTTCAGTTGTGGCGAGGATCTTATCTGATAGAGCAACAAACTCGCGCTTCCTAATTTGGAATTGAAATAGAAGCAAGGACCTAAGGGTCAGTCTGGTGGTATTACTAGAACTAATAATAAATTACTTATATAAGTAGCATATAAAAGCAACTTAAATAAGCTATTGAAAATATTCGTTTGGTAAAATATATCAGAAGATGCTTCCAAAAGCAGTTAAAGTATTTGACAAAACTGTCTTTAAAGATCACTGTCAAAAGATAAGGTCATATACGATATATAAACTAAAAAATAGAATTTGCTTTTAAAAACATCCTGAGGTTGCATCTAAAACTATCTCCTTAAATAAAATATAATTTCAAAAAGCACACAAAAGAAATTTCACCAAACAACATCATTGATTGCTTCTAAGAAAAATAAGCAGAAGCAACTAAAAACACAATACCGAACAGAGACTCATTGACCTCGAATCCTTCTAGAATCATCTAACGTATAAATTTCTTTCAAATTAATGGCATGTATAATGTACAATGCCTTAATTAGACTAGACTGAACTTAAAGGACCCGGACTTCGATAGCATGGATCAAGTCCCCAAAGCAAATTGAATATTAAGTTTGTCGGACCAAAGCTCCACTCTAGCCCACATCTTGTGCGCTAAGCAAACTCTTTGAGAAGCTAAGTAATTTTCCCACTTGTGATTTGCTAATTAATGGAAATTAATTTGAGGGTAGATTTAGGTTAACATGAAGGAGCAAGACCCTTTAGGATTCGGTTAAGTAATAATTAAAAAAACAGTGAAATCCTTAATAGGTTTATTTAGATTGTGAATCTATGACCATGTTCTTCAATAAAGATTTGATAAGTAGATGCTAAGCATAATTAACATATAAGATAATTAACTAGTACTATGTGTGACCTTAGCATCTAATCTGCAAGTATTGAGTCAGCATCACATGTTGCTAGTTCCTTTTGCCGTAGAATTGGTGTGTGTTGGGGTTCGGGTTGGGTGGGAGGGAGACTTTAGACTCTAAATATAGAGTGTGTATAATATTATATGCCTAAGATTAGTATAAGATAGTGGATTCGAATCATCCACTAGCTTAGCGAGAACAGCTTAAGAATCTGCAGATATGGGAATGTGAGGCAATTATTCAACTGCAAATTACAAAAGTTCAAAAGAGAAGATCACGGCTAATTATGTCTTAATAGATTGTATCCAGCTAGAAGATGCTTATTAGAGATCACATATCATGAGAAAATGTGCCATTGAATTTGAGGCTTAATTGCACTTAAACACCCTATAGTTTCAACTAGGTTGCATTAATATTATATATCCTTACTTGTTTTTGGCATCACTTATATATCCTATAGTTTTGAAAACTCTCACTTATATACCCTCACTTGTTTATGATAGCACTTATATATTCTAAATTTTTAAAATTTACACTTAGATACCCTCAAGTATGCATAACTGAGGGCATTTAAGTGCAAGTTTTAAAAACATTAGGGTATATAAATACTGGAAAAATAAGTGATGATATATAAGTGCAAGTTTTAATAACTTTAGGGTATACAAGTGCTGCCAAAAACAAGTGAGAGTATATAAGTGAAAACTAGGAGAAACTATATGGTATTTAAGTACAATTATGCCTGAATTTGATCAATAAAGCCTAGACTGTGTTATATGGTGAATTAAATTCCGAACCATAGTCCTATATAGATCTAAATCGATTTGAGACTAGTCGATTGTCTATTTGCAATCTTGATTTAGAATCAATATGATTTCTTGTCCAAATGCATGTGATACTTTTGATATAATCTAAGAGCATGAGGTGTGAAATTAAGTTTATTTTAGTGAGTCATGTTAGTCTTAGACTTAGAGGTCACTTGATCCCTTTGTTGTTTATATAATTATATAATGAATGAATTTCTACATTTTCTTGCACTTGAATCAAATGTCTGGGTCTGGTCCCCTCACCCTACCTACGACGCGATAAAATGTCAGTGACATAGTTAGACAACAATTACTATTTCTATTGACTATGTTTCAGGGGAGCCACGTTATCTGTGACTTAAAACTGTTCGGAGACCGAATATATATATATTGTAAGAATACTTGGCATGTAACTAGCCAATCAGAATTTGCATATTATAAGGCGAATAATTTGAGGTTGAAAAACGCTAACTCCCTTAATCACTCAAAAAACCTGAGTACACTAATACTTAAAAGCTCTAAAAAGAGACTTCTATCACTTAACATTTCAGATCACTCAAAGATTTATGCCTATACTCAAAAAACCCAATAGGTTGTCATTACGTACTTCACATCACCCTCAACAATTAAGATCACTCAAAGATTTATGCCTATACTCAAAAAACCCAATAGGTTGCCATTACGTACTTCACATCACCCTCAACAATTAGGATTGTTAACAAAGAACTATATAAGAGATGGATGTACGAACCGACGTTGAATGTGAACACCAGCAACTTAGAAACAACACTCCAAAATTTCGTCTTAATCGAATATTGTTTGTTTCTCAAATAAGGATATATAGAACCTAGTGCTAGTCTTAAAAAATCAGATTGCTCACTCAACAATTTTTTTCTCTAGTTTCCACTCTACATCTCTTTTATTCTATATCTCATTTCAACTGGTCATAGCCCTTTTATATAGACTTCTTTATTGGTTTAGTTCCAAGGGCAAATCGACGTGTACGATTAATCTTGGCAATTTCTAGCAGCAATCTTTGAACCAATGCATGCACCATTCAAACTTGGGCGGTCAATACTATACAAATCTTCCTCATCGTTGAGATTTGGATGTAACCCAACAAAATTTGTTAAATGATGCATTTTGTGACAGTAACGATAATGTGCTCACCGCTGAGGTGTCAATCAAACCCAACTGGATAGTTCCTTAACTATTAAGGGGAGTATGAAATCGAATGAGAAGGTGCAAGCAGGAGGCCAGAGAAAATGAGCTGGAAATCTTTGAAAAGCAAAATCCCCCTCAAACTCCATATTAGAGCTCTCAGTGCTTTACTGCTCATTTTCTCACAGATAAACTTAACGGTCAAGATCCAAATCTACAATTTTCTTGACTGCACGCACTCAGTCTACTGTCTCCGTCTCCTCGCCAATCAATTAGGAGAACGATCAACAACCAGACAGTATTGGGACCCACCAACCACTTGGTCACTAATCTCAGCCATTAGTTTATGATCACATTGGATGAGGTGGACTTTGCTTTGTTTAATTGGAAGCTAGATCTGGGACCGACCTATGAAAGGGAGAGGTTGACACTTTTGACATTCTGTGGTCTCTATTGACCAAAGGATTGAAAAAGTATGCCATATGATTTTATTCCAAAGAGTTTTTAATTGTAACCTTGTTTTCTTGAGAAAATTGCTTCCACCTCTCTTGATTGAAAGACTTACTTTCTGTTCCAAGAATAAAGTTAAAAGCTTTTAGGCAATCTTTGACGAAAGCTTTGGACCCAATAAATCATAATCTCAAATGCATTTTTGGAATACTAGAATACAAAATCATAACCTTCAATTCTCGTAACTTCGGGGTTTTGATGCAGTGCATGATCTTTAACATTAGAATATAAAACTATAACCCTCAATCGTCACCATAATTTTGGAGTTTTTGTACAGTAGCAGGGTCTTTAACATAGTATCAAAGCAACTTAGTTTTAAATCTTTGTTGGCCATGAATTTCTACGTGCATCTTAAAATATTAAAATCGTTGTGTGAGTCCTGGTTTTTATCCATAAAAAGGCCTTCAATCGGCACAAGGGGGAGGGAAACTGTTAGAATATAAAATTATAGCCTCAATCCTCAAGAAAACTTTAAAATTTTGGTACAGTGGCGGGGACTGAAACATAAAATATCCCTAAAATACCTTCACCACTTGGTCCTGATCAACCTCTTTTATCTCAAATCTCCTCAACAACTCATGAACCGTCTCTCTTTTTTCTACTCCTCCTTCAACCAACGTCTCTTCCACTTTACTACCAACCTCTTTTCTTCTCCACTTCCCTCCTTTACACCAACCTACCTCCATCGTAAGGGAAGGAAGATAGCGGAGGAGAGGTCGGTGGTGAGAGGACAACTGAATTTATCACCTTTACTTATCGAATGGTATCTTTCAGTCGAACTTATCACTTTTAGCATAATTTTTTCACGATTAGCAATTCTACATCACTTTTGTATCAAATTTTATCACCTTTAGCTAATAATTATTACCTATGTATCTAAATTGTTATGAACTATTTCACCTTTAGCTATAAATTGTTACCTTCGAGCATATACTAGTTATTTTTAGTGTAGGATCCGGATAACTGTAAACATGCAGTAGGGTAAATCTACATCTAGATTATGCACAGTATAAATAAAACAACTCTAGTATGCATCTAGAAACATAAACAATAAGTTTATGGTTTACCAAACAGATCGTTCCTGTAGGATCGCCACACCTTTCTTAATCAATGACCGGAGGGCGACCACACCGTACAACAGGCGAGAAGCCCCCGCATATCACTTTGCAACTACCGCATAAAGCACGAACATGATCAGAGAAGGAGATAATGGTTATTGTATGTATCTATATATTTTTTCTATAACCCATCATGAAAAACCCTATATCTTTATATAAGGGCTTAGAGATAGAATCCTACACTTACTAGGATTATGAATATCCCATCTCTAAGATAAGATATTATTCACCCACTTATTTTGGTGTCTATCTCATAACCATAACCAACATACTCCCACTCACACAAATGAGTGGATGTCATCCGTTGCTCCCTGAGCTGACTCCCTGAGTCAAAGTATCCCTGAGAATCTCCTTCCTTTTCAAATTCTTGTCCATACATCATTAGTGCAGTGTGGACCGTTGAGAACCTACAAGCAGGTTGCCTTGCAGCCAGATACATTAGGACTAATACAAGGATCTCCCTAAAATAAAACACACAACAAATAGTGTAAGTAAACGATATCTCGTATCTTAGATCTGATCAACCATGTCTGCTCAAGTACATTCGATCTCTTGAAGAAGAGTACATGAACACCGTGGTCTACCCTCGAGTCATTGCACTCTTAAATGTTGCCCTCGGCATAAATAAGAATTGGCCAAGCGATGCTATTAGGAGACATGTTAATCGATCTTCACATGTTAATCGATCTTCCTCTGGCCCTAAATAGTTGAGTGTGTTAATCACCTACTTTTTCGACACTGCCCCGTATATGCAGTATTATCTCATCGCAGCAGGAAACAGCAGCCAAAGTAGCATAACCTCATAACACCCTTCTCAGATAGCCCAGTGTCTCTAAAAGTACAGTGACTGCCCTCCGTAACTAGTGGTCATCGATAAGGGCTCACACAGTGAGGGAGCAGGAATCCATCGACCTCCTTATATCTGGTCCAAGCACACTGTTCGCGAGGAAAATTATAAAATTGATCTATTCTATTTGAAGAATAGTGAATACAATCTCTCGAATGCAATCTCTCTCTCTCTAACTGACTTAGATAAAAAGAAATTACAAATTCCTCGATCGGTTGCCCGATTTACAAAAGAGAGAAGGATCAACGGAGAACCTTCCCTTTATTTAATCTGGGTTCTTCACGGTAGCGGTGGGAGTTTGAATCTTGTATCCCGTTGACGATCCGACCGTCTTGACTCGTGGGACGAGGTTGAAAAATAACTCGCAGGAGCAAGTTTAGAACTCTGGCCGAGTTAAGAACTCTTTGATAGAGTTGATTTTAGAAAAGGATTAATAATCCTTTTAGCCAAGAATGGCGGAGAAGAACTTGTCGTGCAAGTTTGAAAACTCTAATCGAGTTGAACTCTCTAGGAGAGTTGATTCCAGCAAAGGAGGTCTTCGGTAAAACCTCAATATCTCTAAATCCAACCGGTAGAAATCAATCTCCACCGTTCATAATTAAGAACGATGAGTGTTGAGGCTTACCTCCAAGTTTCACTCCGATCAGACCACGGATGAAGGTCCGATCGTCACGCCGATCACAGCTGCACAGAAGAAACCGTTCTCTGCACAATTGGCTTCGGTAAAACCTCAATATCTCCAAATCCAACCGGTAGAAATCAATCTTCACCGTTCAGAATTAAGAACGATGAGTGTTGAGGCTTCCCTCCAAGTTTCACTCCGATCAGACCACGGATGAAGGTCCGATCGTCACGCCGATCACAGCTGCGCAGAGGAAACTGGTTCTCTCCCCTTTGTTAGTTCTCCGGCCAAAAACCTTTCAACCTCTCTTGTTTGGCTGTCAAAACCCCCCATTTATAGGGGTTAAAGGGGTGTAACTGCCCCTTGAATTGCTCCTCAATGGGGTTTAGTGGGTGTAACCACCCCTTAAATCTCTCAAACGGTTTATGAACCGCTCAACTCATGTTTGAATGAGTCAAAACCGGTTCGCCTGAGCAAGCCTCGCTCACCGCGCTTTGAGCTTCGAACGCGGGCCATGTGAGCCGCTTTGAGCTTCGAACGCGGGCCATGTGTGCCGCGCTTTAGGCTTCAACGCGGCCGTGTGCTCTGCGTTTTGGGTTGAAACGCTGGCCACGCGGTTCGCGATTTTGAAAATGAAACGCGGGCCATGTGAGCCGCTTTGAGCTTCAACGCGGGCCATGTGAGCCGCTTTGAGCTTCAACGCGGGCCATGTGAGCCGCTTTGAGCTTCAACGCGGGCCATGTGAGCCGCTTTGAGCTTCAACGCGGGCCATGTGAGCCGCTTTGAGCTTCAACGCGGGCCATGTGAGCCGCTTTGAGCTTCAACGCGGGCCATGTGAGCCGCTTTGAGCTTCAACGCGGGCCATGTGAGCCGCTTTGAGCTTCAACGCGGGCCATGTGAGCCGCTTTGAGCTTCAACGCGGGCCATGTGAGCCGCTTTGAGCTTCAACGCGGGCCATGTGAGCCGCTTTGAGCTTCAACGCGGGCCATGTGAGCCGCTTTGAGCTTCAACGCGGGCCATGTGAGCCGCTTTGAGCTTCAACGCGGGCCATGTGAGCCGCTTTGAGCTTCAACGCGGGCCATGTGAGCCGCTTTGAGCTTCAACGCGGGCCATGTGAGCCGCTTTGAGCTTCAACGCGGGCCATGTGAGCCGCTTTGAGCTTCAACGCGGGCCATGTGAGCCGCTTTGAGCTTCAACGCGGGCCATGTGAGCCGCTTTGAGCTTCAACGCGGGCCATGTGAGCCGCTTTGAGCTTCAACGCGGGCCATGTGAGCCGCTTTGAGCTTCAACGCGGGCCATGTGAGCCGCTTTGAGCTTCAACGCGGGCCATGTGAGCCGCTTTGAGCTTCAACGCGGGCCATGTGAGCCGCTTTGAGCTTCAACGCGGGCCATGTGAGCCGCTTTGAGCTTCAACGCGGGCCATGTGAGCCGCTTTGAGCTTCAACGCGGGCCATGTGAGCCGCTTTGAGCTTCAACGCGGGCCATGTGAGCCGCTTTGAGCTTCAACGCGGGCCATGTGAGCCGCTTTGAGCTTCAACGCGGGCCATGTGAGCCGCTTTGAGCTTCAACGCGGGCCATGTGAGCCGCTTTGAGCTTCAACGCGGGCCATGTGAGCCGCTTTGAGCTTCAACGCGGGCCATGTGAGCCGCTTTGAGCTTCAACGCGGCCGTGTGCTCTGCGTTTTGGGTTGAAACGCTGGCCACGCGGTTCGCGATTTTGAAAATGAAACGCGGGCCATGTGAGCCGCTTTGAGCTTCAACGCGGGCCATGTGAGCCGCTTTGAGCTTCAACGCGGGCCATGTGAGCCGCTTTGAGCTTCAACGCGGGCCATGTGCTCCGCGTTTTGAATTGAAACGCGGGATGAGCCCCGATTTTGAATTGAAGAGATCAAAACTTGTGATCTCTTTTCACAAGGATTGTCAACTTGTAATCCTTGTACTGGAGACATTAGCTTCGATTCTCCTTTGTCATCGCGGAAAGTCGCCGCCTTGTAACCTTCATCGATAGTGTTTCGCGGATATTGGTCGCCTTCGCATTTTTACAAATTACAACCTCTCCAAAGTTTTCGAAAGTTTGCGGTTGATCGACGAAGCCAAATACTTTGGATATCTTCTTTTGTTTGATCCTGAGAAGGTATTGCTCCTCATTCTGTCTTTAACGAAGTCATGTTCTGCTTTTGTCCATGCTAGTCATTCATCTTGCATGGGTGAACTCCGACATTTTTGTTTTTTTTTTTTTTTGAAATGCAGGAGTGACCGTAGCGTCTTGAACTTTGCTACGTGGGACTGATCCTCGCGATTTGAGGTTGAAATGCGGAGCTGGCCATCGCGTTGTGTGTTTAAAACGCGGGCGTGACCCTCGCGTTTTGTGTTGAAACGCGAGGGTGGTCCTTCGCGTTTTATGAGTAAAACGCGGAGATGAACCCCACATTTCCCACTAAGTCTTTTAGACTTTTCTTTAAGGTGCCAAAAGTATAGTGTTAACTTGGCATGCCTTTCATACAAGCTTTTGGGGACTTATCACTCTATTGTAAAGAGTTGATAAATTGGTTTTATCATCAGAGGTGGAATTTTTAACTTGATGATGATTTTTGAGGACTTATCGCTCTATTGAAGAGAGTCGATAAGCTGATTTTATCAGAGGTGTGGAGTTAACTTGATAAAGTTGGGTATTTGTGATTTGAACAAGATTTTGAGGACCTATCGCTCTATTGATGAGAGTCGATAAGTTTAGGTTTTATCGGGGGATAAAATATGAAATCAAGGTTTAAGGCCTGTGATGTGAACAAGGCTTACATGGCTTGCGGTGTGAACAAGGCTTTGGGCTTGTGGTTTAAACAAGGCTTTAGGCTTGTAATGTGAACAAGGCTTTGGGCTTGTGGTGTAAACAAGGCTTTGGGCTTGTAGTTTGAACAAGGCTTTGGGCTTGTGGTTTAAACAAGGCTTTAGGCTTGTAATGTGAACAAGGCTTGGGGCTTATCATCCTATTGAGGAGGATTGATAAGTTGATTGTCGAGGTGTGAGGTTAACATGACAAGGATACGCTATGCATTGGAGCAACTTTGTGGACTTATCATCCTATGGAGAGGATTGATAGTTGGTTATCAAACTCACGAGGATGTGTACGATTTTGATAGGATTGTGTTGTAATTTGAACAACTTTGTGGATCTATCATTCTATTGGCAAGGAATGATGAGTTGATTGACGGGTTTAGTTGTGATTTGAACAAGATTTTGAGGACCTATCATCCTATTGAGGAGGATTGATAAGTTGATTATATCATCGAGGTATAGTGTCGACTTGATGAAGATACGCTATGCATTGGAGCAACTTTGAGGACCTATCATCCTATTGAGGAGGATTGATAAGTTGATTGCGATTTAAGCAAATTTGAAGAGTTCGCCTCGACGCGACGTTGTGCTACGACGCTGAATACGTAGACTTTGTCGCCTTTACGGTAAGAAACTAACCGCAACGTGTTAGGCGCTGACTTTAGGGTTATTGGCCAACCCCCACCGCCAACGGACTTGATGAGCCTTTACCGACACCGCTTGAATCGGGCTAGCATGCGATTATCTAAATCCGTTACGCATGTGACGTTGTGCTAAAAGAATAAAACTCTTTTAGGCTTAATGCTACGATGTTGAATACGTAGCTTCGTCTTTCTCACGGAATAGACTACCCTACCGCATGTATTAGATGCGCTTATCTCTACTTAGGTTTCGAGATAAAATTCCCGATTTGAATTCCGTGTCTTCTTCGACGGTAAAAGACTAAACCGCAACGGTGTTAGGCGCTGACTTACCCTACTTAGGATTCGATAAAATTCCCACACGCAGGAGGCGTGGATTGTGGTGTTATTAATAACAACCTTGAGGACTTATCGCCTATTGAAAAGAGTCGATAAGTTGATTGTCGAGGTGTTAGGTTAACATGACAAGGATACATTGCGATCGAGCAACTTTGAGGACTTATCGCTCTATTGAAGAGAGTCGATAAGTTGATTGTCGAGGTGTTAGGTTAACATGACAAGGATACGCTATGCATTGGAGCAACTTTGTGGAATTATCGCTCTATTGAAGAGAGTCGATAAGTTGATTGTCGAGGTGTTAGGTTAACATGACAATGATACGCTATGCATTGAAGCAACTTTGTGGACTTATCATCCTATTGAGGAGGATTGATAAGTTGGTTGTCGAGGTGTGAGGTTAACATGACAAGGATAGGTTGCGATTGGAGCAAATTTGTGGACTTATCATCCTATTGGAGAGGATTGATAAGTTGGTTGTCGAGGTGTGAGGTTAACATGACAAGGATACGCTATGCATTGGAGCAACTTTGTGGACTTATCATCCTATTGGAGAGGATTGATAAGTTGGTTGTCGAGGTGTGAGGTTAACATGACAAGGATACGCTATGCATTGGAGCAACTTTGTGGAATTATCGCCTATTGAAAAGAGTCGATAAGTTGATTGTCGAGGTGTTAGGTTAACATGACAAGGATAGGTTGCGATTGAAGCAACTTTGTGGACTTATCATCCTATGGAGAGGATTGATAAGTTGGTTGTCGAGGTGTGAGGTTAACATGACAAGGATAGGTTGCGATTGGAGCAATTTGTGGACTTATCATCCTATTGAGGAGGATTGATAAGTTGGTTGTCGAGGTGTGAGGTTAACATGACAAGGATAGGTTGCGATTGGAGCAACTTTGTGGACTTATCATCCTATGGAGAGGATTGATAAGTTGATTGTCGAGGTGTTAGGTTAACATGACAATGATACGCTATGCATTGAAGCAACTTTGTGGACTTATCATCCTATTGGAGAGGATTGATAAGTTGATTGTCGAGGTGTTAGGTTAACATGACAATGATACGCTATGCATTGAAGCAACTTTGTGGACTTATCATCCTATGGAGAGGATTGATAAGTTGATTATATCATCGAGGTATAGTGTCGACTTGATGAAGATACGCTATGATCGAGCAACTTTGAGGACCTATCATCCTATTGAGGAGGATTGATAAGTTGATTGCGATTTAAGCAAATTTGAAGAGTTCGCCTGCGTGGCGTTGTGCTCTGACGTTGAATCGTGACTTTGTCGCCTTTACGTAAGAAACTAACCGACTAGCGTGTTGGCGTTGACTTTAGGGTTATTGGCCAACCCCCACCGCCAACGGACTTGATGAGCCTTTACCGACACCGCTTGAATCGGGCTAGCATGCGATTATCTAAATCCGTTACGCATGTGACGTTGTGCTAAAAGAATAAAACTCTTTTAGGCTTAATGCTACGATGTTGAATACGTGAAGCCGTCTTTCTCACGGGAATAGACTACCCTACCGCATGTATTAGATGCGCTTATCTCTACTTAGGTTTCGAGATAAAATTCCCGATTTGAATTCCGTGTCTTCTTCGACGGTAAAAGACTAAACCGCAACGCGGTGTTAGGCGCTGACTTACCCTACTTAGGATTCGGGATAAAATTCCCCACACGTGTGAGGCGTGGATTGTGGTGTTATTAATAACAACCTTGAGGACTTATCGCTCTATTGAAAAGAGTCGATAAGTTGATTGTCAGAGGTGTTAGGTTAACATGACAAGGATACATTGCGATCGGAGCAACTTTGAGGACTTATCGCTCTATTGAAGAGAGTCGATAAGTTGATTGTCAGAGGTGTTAGGTTAACATGACAAGGATACGTTGCGAATGGAGCAACTTTGTGGAATTATCGCTCTATTGAAGAGAGTCGATAAGTTGATTGTCAGAGGTGTTAGGTTAACATGACAATGATACGTTGCGATTGAAGCAACTTTGTGGACTTATCATCCTATTGGAGAGGATTGATAAGTTGGTTGTCAGAGGTGTGAGGTTAACATGACAAGGATAGGTTGCGATTGGAGCAAATTTGTGGACTTATCATCCTATTGGAGAGGATTGATAAGTTGGTTGTCAGAGGTGCAGTGGGATTGTGTTACGATTTGAGAAACTTTGTAGACTTATCATCCTATTGGAGAGGATTGATAAGTTAATTTTGGTGGTGTTGCTGCACGTTGAAGTGCTTACATTGTCAAAAGTGTTTTGTTAACTTGACAATATTTGGAATTTATCATTCTACTCGGAAAATAACAAAAAAAAAAAAATCAACCCCCAGTCTTTGGGATACATGACGTCTTTTGACAAAATCGACGACGTCTGTAATTATCCTAGGTTGATACTAACCGAGTCTTCGACCTCGCGATTTAGAGCCGGGTCATCAATAGCCAGGTCTTCGGAGTCAGTCTCCTCTTCTTCAGCTTCAATCCTAGCAATAATTGATTCAGCCTGTTCGCCCTGGGAGACTAGTTGTTTCCAGGAGCGACATTTTGCAACCCCCATTCGAGCTAGGAGATTGGTTTGTAAATTGTGCCGACAGGTGTCAATCGAGCGGTGTGTCATACACAGCCGAGCATCGAAGAGCCATGCTTCGAACCGCTCGACGAAGACTTTGATAGGGTCTCCTCCTTTGCTTAAGGGCAAGGAGAGAAGTGATGAATTTCCGTGTCATCTTCAAAGAATCGTGACAGGAAGAGTCTCTCTAAATCTGCCCATTTCTGGATACATCCTGCAGGCAGTTTCATGAACCATTCAAAGGCAACCCCCTTGAGGGTGCCAATGAACAAACGAGCTATTATGGCATCGTTTGACATCTCATTCCCAGTCTGTGACTTAAAATGGTAGATGTGTTGGTTCGGTGATCCCGTGCCGTTGAAAGTTTGTAGCGTCGGGATTTTGAATTTTGGAGGATAAGGAATCGTATCCCATTCTGCAGGATACGGTCTGACAACCCCCTGATCTTGGAGCTCGCACCTATTAGCCATGGCATTAAGGCGGGCTTCCAGTTCTCGCATTTTTGCCGATTGAGGACTTTGCTCGTTTTCGGCCTCTTTTCCTCTTTTAGAGGAGGATTCTACGTGATGGGCTTCTTGATCGGGAGCTTCATTCACGTTTTCATTCCGTTTTGAGGATCGACTCCTCCTCCGTGATGATTTTGGCTGAAGTGTTGAGTCGGCTATCTGAAGTTGAGCTCTATCTGCAATAAGTTGGTTTATCATATCTCGAAGTTGATCAATGGACTCTTGTTGTGATCGCAGGGCCTCTTGCATCATAGCATGACACTCTTCGAGCCTCTTCTTGAAATCTTCAGCGGTCTCCGTCGTGTAGACAGCGCTCACATGCTCTATGGAAGAACTAGAGGACTGAGATTCTGCGATGGCTGAATGCTCATCATCAGACTCAATTCCTTTAGCCAACTTGTGATAATTGACGGGGGGTATGACCCCTGTTCGAGTCCGAGTATGTCGGTAAACTCCGTCGGAGTCATTCAAAGCCTCTTTCAAGCCGGGGGACCGATTTGCCTCTGGCTCATTGGAGCTAGAGATTGACGGTCTGCCTACTCCGATCATATTAGAAGTGACTCCAAGGTATTCGACCTCTGAAGTCTCATTCCTGTGAAAATGCCGTCGTTCGGTGGACCAAATAACATTTGTCAATCGTTCAAACACCGACGGCTTGGCCGCATATGAGCAGCGCCGATATGCCGATGATTTGGCACTTGGAACGCGAAGATCGCGTTTGAGCACTTGAACGCGAGGTGCAGACCCGCGTTTTGGATTGGGGACGCGAGGATCGCGTGCAACCCCCTGCTGAACGCGAGTTTCGCGTTTGAGCAATTGAACGCGGGGTTGTGACCCGCGTTTTGACTGTGAAACGGGCCATTGAGGGTTGCGTTCGGTCTGGCTTTTGCGAGGCTCGTATTCGGGCACATAAACGCGAGGCTTGCGTTACGTAAAAGCCTTGGCTTCGGGATCGCGTTTTGGCTCATAAGCGAGTTAGCGTTGGTTGGTCGATTGGCCATCTCGGTCGTGTTCTTTGGCGGCGGCTCCTTTTCGCCTGATTTGAGGCTTTTGCGGCGACATCACCATCTTTACTGATTAGGTTAGCCACGGCAACCGAAGGGACTTTGGTCTCCTTAGAGGCTTTGTGGATCTTGCGCATAGCCTTGGGGCTAAGGGATCCGGAGGAGAGTGCCTCCTCGAACTTGGCTTGATCGAACTCTACGGTCAGAGTTTCAACAGTCGTCCCAATGAGCTTGACGTCGGATTAGCCACCACTTCTTCATCGTGAAGCTAGTCCCCAGCCGAGTCGCCATCTTTGTTCATGAGGAAAATTATAAAATTGATCTATTCTATTTGAAGAATAATGAATACAATCTCTCGAATGCAATCTCTCTCTCTCTAACTGACTTAGATAAAAAGAAATTACAAATTCCTCGATCGGTTGCCCGATTTACAAAAGAGAGAAGGATCAACGGAGAACCTTCCCTTTATTTAATCTGGGTTCTTCACGGTAGCGGTGGGAGTTTGAATCTTGTATCCCGTTGACGATCCGACCGTCTTGACTCGTGGGACGAGGTTGAAAAATAACTCGCAGGAGCAAGTTTAGAACTCTGGCCGAGTTAAGAACTCTTTGATAGAGTTGATTTTAGAAAAGGATTAATAATCCTTTTAGCCAAGAATGGCGGAGAAGAACTTGTCGTGCAAGTTTGAAAACTCTAATCGAGTTGAACTCTCTAGGAGAGTTGATTCCAGCAAAGGAGGTCTTCGGTAAAACCTCAATATCTCTAAATCCAACCGGTAGAAATCAATCTCCACCGTTCATAATTAAGAACGATGAGTGTTGAGGCTGACCTCCAAGTTTCACTCCGATCAGACCACGGATGAAGGTCCGATCGTCACGCCGATCACAGCTGCACAGAAGAAACCGTTCTCTGCACAATTGGCTTCGGTAAAACCTCAATATCTCCAAATCCAACCGGTAGAAATCAATCTCCACCGTTCAGAATTAAGAACGATGAGTGTTGAGGCTTCCCTCCAAGTTTCACTCCGATCGGATCACGGATGAAGGTCCGATCGTCACGCCGATCACAGCTGCGCAGAGGAAACTGGTTCTCTCCCCTTTGTTAGTTCTCCGGCCAAAAACCTTTCAACCTCTCTTGTTTGGCTGTCAAAACCCCCCATTTATAGGGGTTAAAGGGGTGTAACTGCCCCCTTGAATTGCTCCTCAATGGGGGTTTAGTGGGGTGTAACCACCCCCCTTAAATCTCTCAAACGGTTTATGAACCGCTCAACTCATGTTTGAATGAGTCAAAGCGGTTCGGCGTTCGAGCAACCAGTGCGTTTTGAGCTTGAGCGGGCCATGTGAGCCGCTTTTGAGCTTCGAACGCGGGCCATGTGTGCCGCGTTTTAGGCTTCGGCAGGCGTGTGCTCTGCGTTTTGGGTTGAAAGCGGGCCCGCGTGCTCGCATTTGAAAATGAAACGCGGGCCATGTGTGCCGCGCTTTAGGCTTCGAACGCGGGCCATGTGAGCCGCTTTTGAGCTTCGAACGCGGGCCATGTGTGCCGCGCTTTAGGCTTCGAACGCGGGCCATGTGTTCGCTGAAACGGCGGGATGCCCGCATTTTGAATTGAAGAGATCAAAACTTGTGATCTCTTTTCACAAGGATTGTCAACTTGTAATCCTTGTACTCGGAGACATTAGCCGAAGCTCAAATGTACCGTCCCAATGAGCTTGACGCCGGATTGCGCCACCACTTCTTCATCTCGTGAAGCTAGTCCCCACCGAGTCGCCATCTTTGTTCAAGCGAGGAAAATTATAAAATTGATCTATTCTATTTGAAGAATAGTGAATACAATCTCTAATGCAATCTCTCTAACCGACTTAGATAAAAGAAATTACAAATTCCTCGATCGGTTGCCGATTTACAAAAGAGAGAAGGATCAACGGAGAACCTTCCCTTTATTTAATCTGGGTTCTTCACGGTAGCGGTGGGAGTTTGAATCTTGTATCCCGCTGACGATCCGACCGCCTTGACTCGTGGGACGAGGTTGAAAAATAACTCGCAGGAGCAAGTTTAGAACTCGCCGAGTTAAGAACTCTTTGATAGAGTTGATTTTAGAAAAGGATTAATAATCCTTTTAGCCAAGAATGGCGGAGAAGAACTTGTCGCAAGTTTGAAAACTCTAATCGAGTTGAACTCTCTAGGAGAGTTGATTCCAGCAAAGGAGGTCTTCGGTAAAACCTCAATATCTCTAAATCCAACCGGTAGAAATCAATCTCCACCGTTCATAATTAAGAACGATGAGTGTTGAGGCTGACCTCCAAGTTTCACTCCGATCAGACCACGGATGAAGGTCCGATCGTCACGCCGATCACAGCTGCACAGAAGAAACCGTTCTCTGCACAATTGGCTTCGGTAAAACCTCAATATCTCCAAATCCAACCGGTAGAAATCAATCTCCACCGTTCAGAATTAAGAACGATGAGTGTTGAGGCTTCCCTCCAAGTTTCACTCCGATCGGATCACGGATGAAGGTCCGATCGTCACGCCGATCACAGCTGCGCAGAGGAAACTGGTTCTCTCCCCTTTGTTAGTTCTCCGGCCAAAAACCTTTCAACCTCTCTTGTTTGGCTGTCAAAACCCCCCATTTATAGGGGTTAAAGGGGTGTAACTGCCCCCTTGAATTGCTCCTCAATGGGGGTTTAGTGGGGTGTAACCACCCCCCTTAAATCTCTCAAACGGTTTATGAACCGTTCAACTCATGTTTGAATGAGTCAAAACGCGAAGTTCGCGTTCTGGAGCAAGCCTCGCGTCTGCGTTTTGAGCTTCGAACGCGGGCCATGTGAGCCGCTGCTTTTGAGCTTCAACGCTGCGTTTTAGGCTTCGAACGCGGGCCGCGGTGCTCGCTTTAGGTTGAAACGCGCCACGCGTTCGCGATTTTGAAAATGAAACGCGGGCCATGTGAGCCGCTGCTTTTGAGCTTCAACGCGGGCCATGTGAGCCGCTGCTTTTGAGCTTCAACGCGGGCCATGTGAGCCGCTGCTTTTGAGCTTCAACGCGGGCCATGTGCTCCGCTGCTTTGATTGAAACGCGGATGAGCCCGCATTTTGAATTGAAGAGATCAAAACTTGTGATCTCTTTTCACAAGGATTGTCAACTTGTAATCCTTGTACTCTGGAGACATTAGCTTCTGATTCTCCTTTGTCATCGTGAAAGTCGTCAGCTTGTAACCTTCATCGATAGTGTTTCGCGGATATTGGCTGTCTTCAGTAATTTTTTTACAGCCTACACACACGTCATATGGCAACGTGTTATCCCTCTACCTCCTTATATCCGGTCTAAGCACATGTCATATGGAAACGTATTACGGTATTATTTGTCTGTCCCTGAGAGCATACATCATTAAATAAAGATTTTACAAACTCAAGTTCCATCACCCCCATAATGAACTTGTCCGGTCATACCATCCCGCGATATGCATGGGATATCCATATAAGCCCGCAGCTCGTGCATTAAGGCAGAGCCCTAGTCTGGCTAATAGTAAATAAGTAAAGTGGACGTGGGGTTTTCACTTTGGTCACTTCAACACATAAGTAGACAACAACCTCATCCTGACCCAGTCAAGGGGACCAATAAAGTATTTCCATTGTCATCATACCTAGTAATACAACAGTGTTGTCATTGCTCCAAGCCAAATGGAATCCAGCACTCGATCTCAGCATCAGCAACTACCACAGCTCCGAAGGGGATCTCTTGTATGATAAGAGCTCCTATCTGCTAATGTAACTTTCTAATGGTGCACCCAGTGCACTTTGTGTACCCCATACACATCATATACAAATATACTCCATGTCAAAAATAATCAAGCAATAGTAAGACATTAGCAAATCCCAGATATGCATATATAGGAAAAAAAAAGAATCAAAATAAATATAATGTCTTATAAAGCCATCATACATAATATTCCAAGTGTCTGAGGTCTCAACTAAAATAAAAGTTCATCGCTAAAGACGTAGCATTTAAGACTCAAGTGTGTGCACTAGCCATTCTTTGGCTATTTTCTTTATCAGTAGATCCCCGATCATCTGACTTGTAGAGATACACAACACAAACTCCTTGTTCTCATTCTTAATGAAATGCTACACGATCTGGATTTTATTCAACTTTCCAAACTAATTTTGGCCTTTCGAATTACCAATAGCCGACATACTATCATAATAGGGAATCACACCATTCTTTGCATGTCAAGCTATAGTCAGATTCTCGGAGAATATACACAATGAGACTGCCTCAAGTGCTATCGTGTATATCGCTGCATTTTTTGCCCCTTGTGAAAAAAGGCTATACACTATTATTTCTTACTACTCCATGAAATGGCTCTGCCATTCAGTAAGAAAAAGTAACCGGAAGTCGACGCTCGCCCATCCAGATCGTTAGGCCAGTCAACATCTGAGTATATGTAGGTAAGTGCCTATTCTGTCATAGCACAATACACAAGTGTAGTCTCAATAAAATATCTGATGATCCTCTTGACTCATCCCAGTGAGTCATACAAGGATTGGATCGATGACTACCCATCAATCATATCGCAAAGGGTATACTGATTATTGTACACATACAAGACTGTCGACTACACTCCTTGAAGGGATTCTCAACATTCATTTCTTCTCTGCTTTAGTGTTGGGACATTGCTCTAAATTTAGAATATGACTCTTAGCAATTAGAGTCCCGATGGTCTCCATATTATGCCCAGATAACAATATGTTATCAATATATAATCTCAAACTCTTACCACCTCTGTGTAGGTAGACACAATTGTCTTCATTGAATATTATGAAACTATAACCCAGTATGATCTAATATAACCAACCAAAATACTACACACTAGGATATTGCTTCAAGTCATAGGTAGAGCTTTTTAATTTAGGGCACCATGTGTTCAAGTCCCTTGACTTTGAAATATATACATCGATCCACATAGATTTTCGATTCCAGTTCTCCTAAAGCAAAGTTGTCTCTAAGTCCACTGGACTAGTTCAAGATCAATATGCTATTAGAGTCAATTTTCTGTGAAAGTCGATTCTCTCTCGGAGAGAATGTATCCTCATAGTCCACCCTAGAATTTCGGATGTATCCTTTAGCCATCAACCTTGCCCTGCACCGCTTGATTGTCCCATCCTGCTTGACCTTGAAAAACTATTTTTTCTCAATGGTCTTGCATTCACCTGGAAGATCCACCAAGCCTCTAATTTGATTTGTCCTCATGAACTCAAGCTACCCTTCCATATTTGCTTTCCATCTTTCGTTACAGATCAAGAAATAGCATCCTCATATGGTTTGGGCCGTATAATAACATACGCTGATGTCATGGATGTTTCCCGTCAATATCAAAATATCATGCGGGTACCTGTCAATAGAACGATCAATGAGGCAATTGAGATTTCTTAGATGGCTCCGAGTCATCTAAAGGTATCTTGCTCCCACTGTCCCCAGGCGGTAGAGGAGCCATCGTCTTCTATTGCTACCTCTGTGACAGTCTTCTCGATCTCGTATGAACCCAAAATACTAATATATTTCTTCTTTGTGCAAGAAATCCTCCCTGAGGAAGTCAATATCTGCAATTCTCTCAGTTACAGTCTCATCGTAGTGCTCACATGTAAACACATCCCATATAGTATCCGGAATAGTCATACTCTTCTTCCCTCTGGAGTCCAACTTCTCATACCATTGATAAGCGGTGTGTATATATGCATAAGCAATGCACCCATATGGATGTAGTGATCTAACACTGACACTTGGCTGTCCATGTCTCATAGGTGTAGACTATACTGATATAGAAGGTACACGGTTTAGAATATATGCCGCTATCAATAGCGCATCTCTCCAAAACCAAATTGGTAGATATTGTGAACCACGTCTAGTAGAGTCATGGTCCTCACTTTCGTAATACCATTTTGTTGTAGAATATAGGTTATTTATTAGCTATTTGATATTTATTTTCTCTTAACACAGTTCCCTGAACCGGCCAGATAGCTACTATTATCTCGCAACTAGTGTGCAAAGCTCTAATACATTTGCTTAATTGATTATCTACCGTGCTGATTTAGTGCTTGAAAGAAATCTAAGCCCTCAATTAGGTGCAAAATCAAATACATATCGTCACAGATAGAGTAATAGCCTATAAACATGAGGAATTAATATGCTCTATTTTCTACATTCATAAATATCAGTTTGCATATATCAGAGCATCCTAATTGCCACGGATTCGCTCTTTGGCCTTGCCAAAAGATTTCCTAGTGATTTTACTAACAAGACTACACTCGTAGGTGGATAGATATATCTTGGTACGCGTACCTTGGAGGTCACCCCTGGCGAGCCTATATGTATCCTACAATATGACCTAGTCTATAATACCATAAATTAGATCCAATCTTAATTCATAATACAAGACAAAGTAGAAGATAAACATGGTTATCTTATAATCAGTCACATTCCAAAATCAACTAAGAGACTAGCTTGACGTCCTATTCAAAGTAGATAATTCAATAAGTAAATCTATGTAAGTCACCCATATATGGGAAACTAACATGAATCCTACAAGCCTAACTATCGAGACGATTCCTCAACTATAATGAGAGTATTACAAGATCTATTTGTTCCCTGAACTCAGAGAAAATCTTTATGCATCGGTGCTCAGCACCATTATATATTCTCCATCTAGATCTTTCTACTCCTATTTAGAATCTTTTGAACTCAACGAACAAGTCTTTGCCCTGCAGATGTAGTCAATGTGCCCCGAGTTTTATCAGTTGTGCACCCTTATGCATGAAATGATCGGCTTGTCTAGAGTCAAAATAGTTAGCCTTGCCCTTATTTGTTAGTTTATTCACCCTTTTAATTGACTTCTTTTATTTCAGAATCCATTCTGAAAATCTCCCGACGTGCCCATTGCAACTAGGTTCCTATCCTTATGTATCGGGTATTCAGCTACCAAAGCTGAAGTAGACATATTAGCCTTAAACACACCCCGGTGTTTAGACTCTAACTTCACTTTTATTTGCACATCCCCGGATATTTTTGCATCTACGACTTGCAATAACAAGTAATAAATGTCTTTCTTGAAGTTTTGTAAAGCCCTAATAATCGCCCAGATTTGCCACTCCTAACATGACGCAGTTCCAGCTATCTCATGATCCCTGATCACAAATGTTATAATTCAAAGGTGAATTCAATGTTCTGCGCAGCAGACATATCATTTGAATCCAACTTATTAATAAGAACTTGGATCCTCATCGAAGGGACATATTTGAATCTAACATTAAGAGCATCCTCGAAGCTCTTTATTTTTGAATAATCTTCAAACTCCCCGATAAGATCACTCCTCATTGTAGCCCACCTAGTAAATTCCTTGAACGATCTCTCAATTTCTAGACCTTGTACTGATTGGTATTACATCTTTGAGTCTGAGTTGAACCTTATTCCGACTCGGACATTACCACCTCAGGACTTGCCAAAATCTCCTGCTTTCAAGAGAAAATGGATCTTCCAATAGAAGTATCTACAACTACTCAGTCCCAGATTGAAGTTGGAAAATTATGTTGGTACCTATTTAAGAGAAGGACTAAGACATTCAAATTACGGATACGTTAAGATTATTAGCACTTTATGTGTAATATTGCTCTTCCCTGAAGAACATTCCATTTCTTCAAGTATTTTATTCTGATAATAAAATTACATCCCCAATAGAGAGAAGAAGGTCTAGGGCCCCAACCACAGTGTTCAAAGATATACTTTTTAAAATCATTATAAATTTTTTTAAAAATAGAATATATGATTTCTTAGAGATAAACAAGATTGGGTAGTTAAATCATAGTACCATCTCCACCCAAAATCTTCCACTTGAAATAATTTATTTATGTTTCAGTATGCTTCTGAACATGCGGCATGACGAAGATAAAGAAGAAATTTTATAATTTTATTTAACTACCCTATTTTGATCTTGTCAAGTTTATTAGGGTATCTTGTTTCTCGTGAAATTGGTACATGCACCAGGCGCTCCCACTGGAACAGCTACTCATCACAAGTCTCCAATACTTATTAGGATTTTTATAAATCAATTTTGGTATTTAGAATAAATTTTCTAAACTTTTAAAGTTTAAAAAAATTATTTTTCAGCAAAAATCCACTAACTCTTAATTATGAAACCTAGTGGGCCAACATCATAAATTTCCAAAATTTTAAAAATTTTCTAGAATTTTAATTATTTTCCAAGAAATATATGGATTTTCCAAAAAATAAAAAAATGTTTCTCGTGAAATTGGTACATGCACCAGCCCCAATCGAACAACTACTCATCACAAGTCTCCAATATTTATTAGGATTTTTATAAATCAATTTTGGTATTTAGAATAAATTTTCTAAACTTTTAAAGTTTAAAAAATTATTTTTCAGCAAAAATCCACTAACTCTTAATTATGAAACCTAGTGGGCCCACATCATAAATTTCCAAAATTTTAAAAATTTTCTAGAATTTTAATTATTTTCCAAGAAATATATGGATTTTCCAAAAAATAAAAACATTTCAAACTTTTTTATCAATGTATATCTAAAATTTCCAAAATTTTAGATTTTAAATTATTTTCTAAAAAATAATTTTTCTTAAAAATTATTTACAGCTATGCCCCTAGGGGACTGACACATGTGGAAGAGGTAGTGGTAGGCCCACCGCGAGCCCACTAATTTCATAAAAAATGAGTCTTTTTCATAGATCTAACATCCCCAAATGTCAAAGATTGGATTTTTAATACCAAAAATTGAATTTTTAATGAAATTGAATCTTTTCACAACTATTTTTCTGTTCCATGGCCAAAGTCACCATCAAAAACTGACAAACAATCCTAGATCTGGCTCTGATACTAATGTAGACTCCGAATAACTATACGCATGCAATTGGGTAAATCTACATCTAGATTATGCACTGTAAAATAAAGAAACCCTAGTATGCATCTAGGGACATAAACAACAAGTTTAGGGTTTACTAAATGGATTGTTCCTATAAAATTGCCACGTCTTTCTTGATCAACCCCCAGAGGGTGACCACACTGTGCAACCGGCGAGAAGCGCCCACATATCACTCCGCAATTACCGCATAAAGCACGAACTTGATCGGAGAAGGAGATGACGACTGTAGTATGTATATGTATATTTTCTCTGTATCCCATCATGACAAAAACTGTATCTTTATATAAGTGGTTAGAGATGGAATTCTACACTTACTAGGATTATGAATATCCTATCTCTAAGATAAGATATTATCCACACACTTATTTGGGTGTCTATCTCATGACCATAACCAACATTTAGCATATTTTTGTAACCTCTAGATATTGTTTGTTACTTTGGTGTAAAATTTCATCATCTTTAGCTACCAACTGATAACTTGTGTTTAACTTGTTTTACCTAGTTAAATTACCAAATTGGTATTCTAACTCGACCCCATTTTCTGTATGGTATTCTAACTTGACCCCATTTTCTATATGGTATTCAAAAACACTTTGGCATCAATACGACCTTTTTTCTCGTTGATGGCGAGAATTCTGGCTAGAACTATAGTTTTTTGTTGGAAAAATTTCTTCCATCCCCTGACCCTTCAAAGCTATTATATTTGATATTTTTCTTCTCCTTCAACCTCCCCCAATTTAAATTTCTTCTACTCCTTTACCCAAAAAGACTCTCATTCACTCTCTCTCTCTTTCTCTCTCATCATTAGAGTCACCTTCTTCTTCTTCTCCTTCAACCTCCCCCAGTTCAAACTCAAACACTAATCTAAATGATCAACCCCTTGTTTGGATTATAATTTAAATTGAGAGAAGTTGAAGGAGAAGAAAGAGGTTCGATGAGAGAGAAAAAGAGAGTGAAGGAGTGTCTTATTGGGTAAAAGGGTAGAGGAAATTTGAATTGGTGGATGTTAAAGGAGAAAAAAGGTGTAGAATACAATAATTTTGAGAGGTTAGCGGGTGGAAGAAAATTTCCCGACAAAGAGCTACAGCTCTCGTTAGAATTCTTGCCGCTTGTGAGAAAAAGGATCTTATTAACACTGGAGTATTTTTTTTAATACCATAGTGGAAAATAGGATCAACTTAGAATACCAATCTGGTAATTTAGTCATTTTTATTTATTTTTTTTACCTTTAGCTATGAATTGATATATTTGACATAAATTTATCACCGCCCCACCACCAAGCTCTCTTCACCGTCGCTCATAACCTCCCTTAGCTTTCGTCTCTTTTCAGGCTCTACAACATCCTACTTTGAAGGGGAGCGTAGGTGACAAATAATATAATAGTTTAGATTAAGAGAACCATTGGTGGAGATTAAGTGTGTAAGGAGTTCATAATTTCATGACACTATAGGTTAATGACAGAGATGAAAAAAAAGATGAGGAAAATATATAAGATAAGAGTAGTTTGGGGATTTTAACAAATATATATGTGGGTTTCCGTGTATCGGTGGAAGCAAAAGAAAAGTTTCTTATAATTTTCCCGTGCATTTTCCCGTGTTTCAGTAGATAAAAAGAATATGGGAACTCAACTGTCAGGTTTCAATCTTGGGACTATGGGTTATAAGACTCTCATGCTTCCGCTGCACCACTCTAATTTCATAGTTTTAATTAAAACAACTTTGTTAGTATTATAAATAGAGTGGAGGTTGAAGGAAAAACTAACATCTATGTTCAAATCTTAAACAACTAAATAAATTGAAATTGAAATAAACCTTAAAATATTTAGGGTTTTTATACAAAACCACCACAAAATATAGTGGTTTTTCGAGGAACCACCGTAATATTTTAAACTTTCATAAAACCACCATGATAATGTGAACTTTTAACAAAGTGTTACCAAGTCATGATTTCCTTTTAAATTCAATTATAATATGTTAAATTCCTAAAATACCCTCATGTGGGACCCGCTTATCCTTATATTATATTTTCTCATCCCAACAGAAAACTTAATTCCTCCAAAAGTTAGTTAACTCCCTCACATAATTTTAATTCCTCCAAATACCCTAGTTCATCTTCCCAAAAATTAACTGATGGGCATTTATGTCATTTTATACTTTTATTTAATAAAATATGAATGGAAATTATGACTTGGTAGGACTTTGTTACTAGTACATAATATCATGACGGTTTACTTAAAACTAAAAATTTCATGGTGATTTTCTTTTAAAATAACACTATTTTGTGGTGGTTTTGTAAAAAACGTAAATATTTATTGCTAGTTGGTAAAGCAAAAATTGTTGTTAGATTGTATGGACGCATGCTTTCAGGATAAATGTTACTTTTGGTAGATGTACAACAATTTGACTTCTATATTTCTCGAGGAAATCTACTGTCATATACATTGTTTGTTCCTCTTTTATTTTTATCCATGTAGTTTCATTAATTTTTGCATGCCAAAATGCAATTGCTAATTTACTTTTTATGGAAAAATGCCTACACCATTTGAACATTTTTAAACATGTGTTTTTCTAAGTTGACTAGAACTATGAAGATTCTTATATGGTCTAAACTTATTCCTTGAAATTTGAATAGACAATAAGATTTAGAGTAATTAGACCATTTCTAGTTACCGCCTAATGAAAGATGATATGAATGATCTCTCATTAAGATCATTATCCATAGACAAAAGATTTGTAAAAGTTTAAAATAAATTAGTCTAAAAGGGTGCTTGGTATGTTATAATGTTAAAACCAAATTCAATATTTAGGTAATTGGAAAAGTGATTGAATTTGCATCTCTTATTGTAAATGAAGTAGTTTTTATCTGAAATTATACAATAATTCTGACTGAGAATCTTCTGACTTCATGACATGTCATTACTTTTTAATTTTTTTTAATTAAGTGAAAGTTTTTTGGCTGCAAAGGCGCTGCAATTTTTTCTCCATAAAATGAAAACCCAATTTGCATCAGCTACTTTGTTTAGGGATTATGGAGCGCACTCAACACATAAGAAGAGAGTGCAAGTATTAAGAGAACACACAATATTTTCTGACGTGGTTCATATAAACATGTCTGCCTCATTGAATTTTCATGAAGGATCACTATTTTTACAAACCAATACAAAGTTTTGAACGGTACAAATTTATAAACCATTACTCATCACACGTCATTCAAAGGACCCGAGCACACCCATACTGAATAGCTCTGAGTGGCTACCATCATACCACATCACGCAAAAAACCCAAGTTCACCTAAAACTCTAGAGCCCTAAGAGGATCGTCCCCTTACCAAGAGGATGTCATCACTTTTGCATCACCCTCAACCCACAGTCGATTAGGAAAGATAACAAAGAACTTAGAAGATCTGGATCGATGACCTGACCATTGGATGTGAGCGTCAGTACCTCAAAAACAACACTCTGAAGTTTCAACTTGATCATATAATGTTTGCCCCTCAATCAAGGATGAAACTTACTATTTGTCTAGAAAATTAGATTGCTCACTCCATACTTCTCTCTAGTCTTCACTCTACATCTTTTTGTTCTCTTTGTTACATCTTTCAACCCGCTATAGCCCTTTTATATAGACTTACTTTAGGGCAACTTTCAATGGCAAATCAATGTGCATAATTACTCTTGGCAATTTTCAAGAGCAACCTTAAAACTTTCCAATGCATTCATCCCTAAAGCTACCATGATCAGCATCATACATTCTTTCTCTTTTCTTAGATTTGAGGAAAACCTAATGATTTTGTTGGCTGATATTTGGTTATCATAAAGGATGATTTTTCCCTCTCCTCTCAAGTCTTATTAGTAGTATTAGAATTATAAAATAATTTGACTCTAACAAAAATGGGACTAAACTAAATATAGGAAACTAACTACATATAGAAAAGATTCTCAACACTCCCCTTCAAGCTACGCATATATATCATACATGCATAGCTTATCACAAATAAAGTTCACTCTTGCTCTTCCAAGAGGTTTTGTAAGAATATTTGCAAGCTGATGCTCAAAAGGGATATGTTTCGTTCTAATGATCCCTTTCTCCATCTTCTCACGAATCAAATGGCAATCAATCTCTATGTGTTTTGTCTTCTCATGAAACACTGGATTCTCAGCTATGTGAATGGTAGCCCTGTTGTCTCCATACAAGCTCATTGGACATTTAGGAGGAAAACCAATTCTATCAATATATCTCTAACCTAGATAAGCTCACATGTTAGATTCATCATGGCTTGATACTCAGACTTAGCTGTAGATCGAGAAACTACACTTTGCTTCTTGCTCTTCCAAGAAACTAGATTTCTTTCAAAAAATACACAATATCCTATGGTTGATCTTCTATCTACCAGAGATTCTGCCCAATCTACATCTGAGAAACATGTTCTTCTCATGTGTCCACTATCTGAATAGAGAACTCCCTTGCCCAAACTTTTCTTAAGATATCTAACAATCCTCTTCACAGCCTCCTATGGGATATCCTGGGTACTAATAGAAACTGACTAACTACACTACTAAAAAATACAATATCTAGTCTAGTAACTGTCAAGTAGTTCAGCTTTCCTACTAATCACCTATATTTTTCAACATCTTCCAACGGCTTCCCCTGATCTGGTAGAAATTTGATCATGTTATCTATAGGTGAGTCAATACCCTTGCACTCTGACATTTGTCAACATGTGAAGCACATATTTTCTCTGAGATAAGAGAATTTCCTTCTTTGATCTAGCCACCTTTATACCTGAAAAATATTTTAGGGACCCAAGATCTTTGGTCTGAAACTGCTGTTGTAGATATTTCTTCAAGTCTATGATGCCCTGTACATCATCTCCAGTGATCACAATGTCATCAACATATACAACCAGAAGGATCCGCTTCCCACCATGAAATTTCTAGAAAACTGAGTAGTCTTTCTGAGTTTGATGAAGACCAACTTGCTAAACTAATGTTGCAAAACATCCAAACTAGGCTCTCAGAGATTATTTCAAGCCATAGAGAGATTTCTTCAACCTGCAAACCTTTTCATATTCCCCCTGAGCAATAAACCCTGGTGGTTGCTCCATGTAAACCTCCTCATCTAGAATGTCATTTAGAAAAGCATTCTTAATGTCTAACGGATGTAGTGGCCTGTGATAGCGAGCAGCAAGTGAAATAATAATGCGGACGGACGTCATTTTTGCTACAAGAGAGAATGTGTCAATGTAATCTAGTCCATATATATGTGAATACCTTTTCACAACTAGCCTAGTTTTAAGGTAAGCTAGATATCCATCTAAATTCACTTTAACTGTATAAACCCACTTGCATCTAACAGCTTTCTTTCTAGACTGTAGAGGAACAAGATCCTAAGTCTCATTTTGTTCTAAAACTATCATCTCTTCCTGCATTGCTGAAGTCCAACCTGGGATAGATAGTGCTTTCGACACATTCTTAGGAACCAAGTGAGAGTCCGGAGAAGATATGAAAGAATGATATGACGACGATAATGAAGAGTAAGAGACATAGTGTGCAATAGAATATCTAGAAGGGCAAACCCTTTCGATGGGCAATCAGAAGATCATCAGTAGTGGTAGCACTTAGTTGTATGTGAAAACTTTGACTAACTTGTAAGTCAGGCCCTTAGTTAGAGGTGGACTCTTGCATAGATTTTAGAGTAGCACGTCGTGTATAGACATGGACCGGTTCAGCAAACTTAGATGCTAGATCAGTTTACACATCAAACTTGGAAGGAGTACCGATAATTGTCTCCCGAAAAATAAGAAAATCATAATCATCTTGAGCATGTGAGGGTGTATCAAAAGTAACATGTTCTAGTTTATTTTCAAAGAAGGTAACATCAACTAAAATAATGTAACAATCTAGAGAAGGGTAATAACACCTTTATCATTTTTGAGTTTTAGAATACCCAACAAAGATTCCCCGAAGGGATTTCCAATCTAATTTTGTCTTTTGAGGACTGTGATTGTGAATGAAGCATAGAGAACTGAAGATCTTAGAGGGTAAAGGAAAAGGCTCACTATCGGGAAAGAGATATAGGGGTGTTGTTCTGTAAGACAGATGATGACAATCTATTAATCAGCTAACATGTAGTCAAAATAGCATCGCCACAAAAATGTTTTGGAACCTCTCGATGAAAAAACAATGTTCAAGCAATTTCTAGCAATGTCTATTTTTGCGCTCAGCTACCCCATTTTGTTGATGTGTGTAGACACAGGTGATGTAAAATTTCATTTTCTTCAAAAAAAATTTGTGAATGATTTGTCAAAATATTGTTTAGCATTGTCTGTCCTCATAATTTTAATAGAAACATGAAATTGATTTTAATTTCGTGACAAAAACTCAAACTCAAAATAGAAAATACTTCAGAATGAGTTTTTAATAAATAGACCAATGTTATGTGAAAATAATCAACCACAAAACTAATAAAATATCTAAAACCAAGTTTTGACAAAACAAAACAAGGACCCTATATATCTGAATGCACTAAATCAAATAGGTTACTGACCCATTTATTAACTTGACTAGGATAGGACACTCCCTGATGTTTTCTTAGTTGACATGACTCGCAATCCAAAGATTCAACATTCTTCTCATATCTGATTTTTTTTTTGAGAGCAGAAAGGAGAGGGTGACCAAACCGACAATGCTGATGAAAACTGATATAGAGTTGATACTCGCAGCTTGGTCTAAAGTAAGGTCCAGTTCATATGAGCCATCCGCTTATGTTCTGTGCCAATCGTCGTCCTCATCATAAGTGCCTGAAAAATACAATGTGTAGGAAAAAATATTACTGTACAGTTTAATGCTTTAGTATAGTGGCAGACAAGAGATTAAATGAAAAGCAAGGAAGATATATCACAGATGAAAGGGGAAAATATCAATATCAGCAAAGCCTATTCCTTCTACAGATGTATTGAAACCGTCGGCTAAAACTACATGAAAAAATAAAGTTGTAGGTATGCAAGAGGACAGTATACTTCGGTTCCTCCTCATGTGGTTAGTCACCCCTAAACAACCCAAGTACGAGATGGTGATGATGTAAGACAAGCAGTAGAGTTACCTAATCGGGCAAGTGTGGTCAGAGTGGGCGAGGACGCCTTTTAAAAACTGAATAGTCAGAGTTGGAACCGCCACCGCAATGAGTCTGATCATCTAAGAGATTCTCCTGGGCAGCTACCTGTGCATTCTAAGGCTGTTTGCCCTGCTGCTAAGAATAATTGAACTTCATATGGCCCGACTCCTTGCAGTAATGACAATAAACAGAGGAATAATCTCCGATGACTCCTCATGAACTATCTCCTTGTCCTCCACGTGCTCCATATCGTCCCCCATGTCTGCGGTCACCAAAATGACCACTACCACGATCTGAGAAACTACCACCTTGGCCTCCTGTCTGTCTTTCATGGGATACTAAGGCAGATCGATTAGATGAGGTAACCGAAGGTGTAGATGAGATCGTAAGAGTCAGCCATTTTAGGAAGTGATAAGTTTCTGCAAGTGAGAAGACTGTTGTACTGCTTAATACCTATGGTTGTGCTGAATAATAAATAGGATGTAGATTCCCTAAAAAGATCAAGACCATCAACTGATCCCACTGATCCTGCATCTGCTTCACATCTGATGTAATGGGAAAAATCTGTCGGAACTCCTTAGCTAGTTGATTAAACTCTATATAATGCTCATCCAATGCTAGTTCCGCCTACATCTGTTCGCGAGGAAAAATTGAAAATTGTAAAATTGGTCTATTCTGTTTGAAGAATAATGAATACAATCTCTCGAATGCAATCTCTCTCTCTAACTGACTTAGATAAAAAAAAATTACAAATTCCTCGATCGGTCGCCCGATTTACAAAAGAGAGAAAGGTCAACGGAGACCCTTCCCTTTATTTAATCTGGGTTCTTCACGGTGGCGGTGGGAGCTTGAATCTTGTATCCCATTGACGATCCGACCGTCTTGACTCGTGGGACGAGGTTGAAAAATAACTCGCAGGAGCAAGTTTAGAACTCTGGCCGAGTTAAGAACTCTTTGATAGAGTTGATTTTAGAAAAGGATTAGTAATCCTTTTAGCCAAGAATGGCAGAGAAGAACTTGCCATGCAAGTTTGAAAACTGTAATCGAGTTAAACTCTCTAGGAGAGTTGATGCCAGCAAAGGAGGTTTGATCCTTTCTTTAAAAAGAGACGCAGCTCTTCGGTAAAACCTTAATATCTCCAAATCAAACTGGTAGAAATCAATCTCCACCGTTCAGAATTAGGAACGACGAGTGTTGAGGCTGCCCTCCAAATTTCACTCCAATCAGACCGCGGATGAAGGTCCGATCGTCATGCCGATCACAGCTGCGCAGAAGAAACCGTTCTCTGCACAATTGGCTTCGGTAAAACCTCAATATCTCCAAATCCAACCGGTAGAAATCAATCTCCACCGTTCAGAATTAGGCACGATGAGTGTTGAGCCTACCCTCCAAGTTCACTCGATCGACAACGGATGAAGGTCCGATCGCCATGCCGATCACAATGTAAGAGCCGTTTCTCCTTTGTTTTTAGTGCTCGCCAAACCCTTTCAACCCGCCCCATTTTGGTCAGAAAACCCCCATTTATAGGGATTAAAGGGTGTAACCACCCCTTGAATTGCTCCATCATGGGGTTTAGTGGGTGTAACCGCCTCCTTAAATCTCTCAAATGGTTAAGAAACCGCTCAACTCATGTTTGAATGAGTCAAAACGCCGGGTTCGCTTCGAGCAAGCCTCGCCCGCATTTTAGTGCAGAACGCGGGATGAACCTCCACGCCTACGCTTTAACCAGGACGCGGGTTGGAGGCCCGCTTTGAGCTTCAACGCGGGCCATGTGCTCCGCGCTTTAGGCTTCAACGCGGGCCATGTGCTCCGCTTTGAATTGAAACGCGGGCCATGTGCTCCGCTTTGAATTGAAACGGGCCATGTGCTCCGCTGCTTTGAATTGAAACGCGGCCATGTGCTCCGCTGCTTTGAATTGAAACGCGGGCCATGTGCTCCGCTGCTTTGAATTGAAACGCGGGCCATGTGCTCCGCTGCTTTGAATTGAAACGCGGGTGAGCCCCGCGATTTTGCTTTGAAGAGATCAATACTTGTGATCTCTTTTCACAAGGATTGTCAACTTGTAATCCTTGTACTGGAGACATTAGCTTCGATTCTCCTTTGTTGTCGCGGAAAGTCGCCCGCTTGTAACCTTCATTGATAGTGTTTCGCGGATATTGGCCGCCTTCGCAATTTTTACGTACCATTAACCCTCCAAAGTTTTGAAAGTTCGCTGATCGACGAAGCTGAATACTTTGGATATCTTCTTTGCTTGATCCCGAGAAGGTATTGCTCCTCATTCGCCTTCAAAGAAGTTGTGTTCTCGCTTTTGTCCACGCTAATCATTCGCCTTGCATGGGTGAACTCCGACGCTTTTTTAAATGCAGGAGGATCAGAAGCCTTGAACTTTGCTATGTGAGACTGATCCTCGCGATTTGAGGTTGAAACACGAGTGGCCATCGCTTCAGGTTTAAACGCGGGCGCCGACCTCGATTTTGTGTTGAAACGCCGGGTGGTCCTTCGCTTGATGAGTAAAACGCGGATGAACCCCACATTTCCAACTAAGTCTTTTAGACTTTTCTTTAAGGTGCCAAAAGTATAGTGTTAACTTGGCATGCCTTTCATACTTGTTGTTTGAACAAGCTTTTCGGGACTTATTACTCTATTGTAAAGAGTTGATAAATTAGTTTTATCATCAGAGGTGGAATTTTTAACTTGATGATGATTTTTGAGGACTTATCGCTCTATTGAAGAGAGTCGATAAGTTGATTTTATCAGAGGTGTGGAGTTAACTTGATAAAGTTGGGTATTTGTGGTTTGAACAAGATTTTGAGGACCTATCGCTCTATTGAAGAGAGTCGACAAGTTGATTCTATCAGAGTTGTGAATTAACTTGATAAAATTGGGTACTTGTGGTTTGAACAAGATTTTGAGGACCTATCGCTCTATTGATGAGAGTCGATAAGTTTAGATTTTATCGGGGGACAAAATATGAAACCTGTGATTTGAACAAGGTTTAAGGCCTGTGATGTGAACAAGGCTTACATGGCTTGTGGTGTGAACAAGGCTTTGGGCTTGTTGTTTGAACAAGGTTTTGGGCTTGTAATGTGAACAAGGATTTTTAGGCTTGTGATGTTAACAAGGCTTTGGGCTTGTGGTTTGAACAAGGCTTTAGGCTTGTGGTTTGAACAAGGCTTCAGGCTTGTGGTGTTAACAAGGCTTCGGGCTTGTGATGTTAACAAGGCTTTGGGCTTGTGGTTTAAACAAGGCTTTGGGCTTATGGTTTAAACAAGGCTTTAGGCTTGTGTTGTGAACAAGGCTTTGGGCTTGTGGTTTGAACAAGACTTTGGGCTTGTAATGTTAACAAGGCTTTGGGCTTGTGGTTTAAACAAGGCTTTGGGCTTGTGGTTTAAACAAGGCTTTAGGCTTGTGTTGTGAACAAGGCTTTGGGCTTGTGGTTTGAACAAGGCTTTAGGCAAGGCTTTGGGCTTATGGTTTGAACAAGGATTTGGGGCTTATCATCCTATTGAGGAGGATTGATAAGTTGACTGTCAGAGGTGTGAGGTTAACATGACAAGATTGTGTTGCGATGTGAGTGACTTTGTGGACCTATCATCCTATTGATGAGGATTGATAAGTTGGTTATCAAGCTCTGCTGAGGATGTGTACAGATTTTGATCGGATTGTGTTGTAATTTGAACAACTTTGTGGATCTATCATTCTATTGGAAAGGAATGATGAGCTGATTGACGGGGTTTAGTTGTGATTTGAACAACTTTGAGGACTTATCATCCTATGGAGAGGATTGATAAGTTGATTATATCATCGAGGTATAGTGTTGACTTGATGAAGATACGCTATGACGGAGCAACTTTGAGGACCTATCATCCCGCTGAGGAGGATTGATAAGTTGATTGCGATTTAAGCAAATTTGAGGACTTATCATCCTATTGATGAGGATTGATAAGTTGTTTGTCGTTATTTAGTTATGATTTGAACAACTTTGAGGACTTATCGCTCTTATTGAAGAGTGTCGATAAGTTGATGTTAGAGGAGTTCGCCGCATGTGACGTTGTGCTACGATGTTGAATACGAGATTTTGTCGCCTTTTACGCAAGAGACTAACCGCAATGCGTGTTAGGCGCTGACTTTAGGGTTATTGGCCAACCCCACCATCAACGGACTTGATGAGCCTTTACCGACACCGCTTGAATCGGCTAGCATGCGATTATCTAAACCGCTCGCGATGTGACGCTGTGCTAAAAGAATAAAACTCTTTTAGGCTTAATGCTACGATGTTGAATAATGAGGCTTCGCCTTTCTCACTGAATAGACCACCCGCCGCATATATTAGATGCGCTTATCTCGCTTAGGTTTCGAGATAAAATTCCCCGATTTAAATTCCGTGTCTTTGATCGGTAGAAGACTAAACCGGCAACGAGTGTTAGGCGTTGACTTACCCCTACTTAGGATTTGGGATAAAATTCCCCACACGTGTGAGGCGTGGATTGTGATGTTATTAATAACAACCTTGAGGACTTATCGCTCTATTGAAGAGAGTCGATAAGTTGATTGTAAGAGGTGTTAGGTTAACATGACAATGATACATTACGATCGGAGCAACTTTGAGGACTTATCGCTCTATTGAAGAGAGTCGATAAGTTGATTGTCAGAAGAGGTCGTCTTGCTAATAACGAGACGAACCAATCTTAACTTTGTGGGGATTGCGTTGCGATGTGAGCAACTTTGTGGGCTTATCATCCTATTGGAGAAGATTGATAAGTTGATTGTCAGAGGTGTGAGGTTAACATGACAAGGATACGTTGCGATTGGAGCAACTTTGTGGACTTATCATCCTATTGGAGAGGATTGATAAGTTGGTTGTCAGAGGTGTGAGGTTAACATGACAAGGATAGGTTGCGATTGGAGCAAATTTGTGGACTCATCATCCTATTGGAGAGGATTGATAAGTTGGTTGTCAGAGGTGCATTGTTAACCTGACGGGATTGTGTTACGATTTGAGCAACTTTGTAGACTTATCATCCTATTAGAGAGGATTGATAAGTTGATTTTGGTGGTGTTGCTGCACGTTGAAGTGCTTACATTGTCAAAAGTATTTTGTTAACTTGACAATATTTATTATTCTACTCGGAAAATAATAGATAATCAACCCCCAGTCTGTAATTATTCTAGGTTGATACTAACCGAGTCTTCGGCCTCGCGATTTAGAGCCGGGTCATCAATAGCCGTGTCTTCTGAGTCGGCCTCTTCTTCAGCTTCAATCCTAGCAATAATTGCTTCAGCCTGTTCGCCCTGGGAGACTAGTTGTTTCCAGGAACGATATTTTGCAACCCCCATTCGAGCTAGGAGATTGGTTTATAAATTGTGCCGACAGGTGTCAATCAGAGCAGACTGTGTCATGCCTGTCGAGCATCGAAGATCCATGCTTCGGAACCGTTCGACGAAGACTTTGATAGGCTCTCCTCCTTTGTTTAATGGCAAGGAGAGAAGTGATGTGATTTCCGTGTCATCTTCAAAGAATCGTGACAGAAGAGTCTCTAAATCGCCCATTTCGGATACATCCCGCAGCAGCTTCATGAACCATTCAAAGGCAACCCCTTGAGGGTGCCAATGAACAAACGAAGCCGCTATGGCATCGCTTACCATCACATTCCCACCAGGACCTAAAATGGTAGATGTGTTGGTTCGGTGATCCCGCGTCACGAAAGCTTGTAGCGTCGGGATTTTGCATTTTGAGGATAAGGAACCGTGATCCCATTCTCGGGATACGATCCGACAACCCTCGATCTTGAGCTCGCACCTATTAGCCATGGCATTGAGGCGGGCTTCCGCCGTGATTTTTGCCGCATTGAGGACTATGCTCATTTTCGCCCTATTCTCTTCTTCAAATGAAGATTCTACGTGATGAGCTTCTTGATCGGAGCTTCATTCACTTTTCTTTTCGCTTTGAGGATCGACCCTCCTTCGTGATGATTCTCGTTGATATGTTGAGTCAACATGTGAACTTGAGCCCTATCCGCAACAAGTTGGGCTACCATTTCTCAAGTTGATCGATGGACTCTTGTTGTGATCGCAGGCTTCTTGCATCATAGCCCGATACTCTTCGAGCCTCTTCTTGAAATCTTCAAGATTCTCCGCCGTAGACAGCCACATGCTCCACGAAGAACTAGAGGATTGAGAATCGCAATGGCCGAGTGCTCATCATCGACTCAATTCCTTTAGCTAACTTTTGATAGTTGACGGAGGATATGACCCTGCTCGAGTCCGAGTATGTCGGTAAACTCCGCCGAGTCGCTCAAAGCCTCTTTCAAGCCGGGACCGATTTGCCTCGACTTCTGAGTTAGAGATTGATGGTCTCCCTATACCGATCATGTTGGAAGTGACTCCAAGGTATTCGACCTCCGAAGTCGTCTTCCTATGAGAATGTCGTCGTTCGGTGGACCAAGTGACATTCGTCAATCGGTCAAACACCAATGGCTTCGCTACATTTGAGCAAAGACGACATGCCGATGATTTGGCATTTGGAATGCGAGGATCGCTTGAGCACTTGAACGCAGGTTGAGACCCGCTTTGGATCGGGGACGCGAGGTCCAAGTTTGAATGCTTGAACGCCGGGTTGAGACCCGCTTTGGATTGGGGACGAGGTCCAAGTTTGAATGCTTGAACGCGGGGTTGAAACCCGTGTTTTAGATTGGGGACGCGAGGATCGCTGCAACCCCTCGCTGAACGCGAGGTCCACGCTTGAACATATGAACGCCGGGTTGAGACCCGCTTTATAATGGGGATGCGAGGTTCGTGTTCGGCACATAAACGCAGGCTTGCGCTTCGTAAAAGAAACGCCAAGCTCGTGATCGCTTTGGCTCACAAACGCCAAATTCGCTGGTTGGTCGATTGGCCATCTCGGCCGTGTTCTTCGGCGAAAGAATCCTTTTCGCCGATTTGAGGCTTTGGCGACATCACCATCTTTATCGATTAGGTTAGCCACGGCAACCGAAGGGACTTTGGTCTCCTTAGAGGCTTTGTGGATCTTGGCGATAGCCTGGGGCTAAGGGATCCGAGGAGAGTGCCTCTAACTTGGCTTGATCGAACTCTACTGGCCGAGTTTCAACAGTCGTCCCAATGAGCTTGACGTCGCATTGCGCCACCACCTCTTCATCGGTAAAAGAGATTGTCCCCAGCGGAGTCGCCATCTTTTGTTCACGAGGAAAAATTGAAAATTGTAAAATTGGTCTATTCTGTTTGAAGAATAATGAATACAATCTCTAATGCAATCTCTAACCGACTTAGATAAAAAATTACAAATTCTCGATCGGTCGCCCGATTTACAAAAGAGAGAAAGGTCAACGGAGACCCTTCCCTTTATTTAATCTGGGTTCTTCACGGTGGCGGTGGGAGCTTGAATCTTGTATCCCATTGACGATCCGACCGTCTTGACTCGTGGGACGAGGTTGAAAAATAACTCGCAGGAGCAAGTTTAGAACTCTGGCCGAGTTAAGAACTCTTTGATAGAGTTGATTTTAGAAAAGGATTAGTAATCCTTTTAGCCAAGAATGGCAGAGAAGAACTTGCCATGCAAGTTTGAAAACTGTAATCGAGTTAAACTCTCTAGGAGAGTTGATGCCAGCAAAGGAGGTTTGATCCTTTCTTTAAAAAGAGACTCAGCTCTTCGGTAAAACCTTAATATCTCCAAATTCAACCGATAGAAATCAATCTCCACCGTTCAGAATTAGGAACGACAAGTGTTGAGGCTGCCCTCCAAATTTCACTCCGATCAGACCGCGGATGAAGGTCCGATCGTCACGCCGATCACAGCTGCGCAGAAGAAACCGTTCTCTGCACAATTGGCTTCGGTAAAATCTCAATATCTCCAAATCCAACCGGTAGAAATCAATCTCCACCGTTCATAATTAGGCACGATGAGTGTTGAGCCTGCCCTCCAAGTTTCACTCCGATCAGACAACGGATGAAGGTCCGATCGTCACGCTGATCACAGCTGCGCAGAAGTAGCTGTTCTCTCATTTGTTTTTTAGTGCTCCGGCCAAACCCTTTCAACCCGCCCCATTTTGGCTGTGAAAACCCCCCATTTATAGGGATTAAAGGGTGTAACCACCCCCTTGAATTGCTCCATAATGGGGGTTTAGTGGGGTGTAACCGCCCCTCCTTAAATCTCTCTAACGGTTAAGGAACCGCTCAACTCATGTTTGAATGAGTCAAAACGCCGGTTCACGCTCGAGCAAGCCTCGCCTCGCATTTTAGTGCAGAACGCTGGATGAACCTCCGCTTCACGCTTTAACTAGGACGCGGGGTTGGAGGCCCGCTTTGAGCTTCAACGCGGGCCATGTGCTTCGCTTTGAATTGAAACGCGGGCCATGTGCTCCGCTGCTTTGAATTGAAACGCGGGCCATGTGCTTCGCGCTTTGAATTGAAACGCGAGCCATGTGCTCGCATTTTGAATTGAAACGCCGGAAGCCGCCCCGCTTTGAATTGAAACGCGAGCCATGTGCTCGTGATTTTGAATTGAAACGCGAGCCATGTGCTCGTGATTTTGAATTGAAACGCGAGCCATGTGCTCGTGATTTTGAATTGAAACGCGAGCCATGTGCTCGTGATTTTGAATTGAAACGCTGGCCATGTGCTTCGCTTTGAATTGAAACGCGGGCCATGTGCTCCGCTGCTTTGAATTGAAACGCGGGCCATGTGCTTCGCTTTGAATTGAAACGCTGGCCATGTGCTTCGCTTTGAATTGAAACGCTGGCCATGTGCTTCGCTTTGAATTGAAACGCGAGCCATGTGCTCGTGATTTTGAATTGAAACGCGAGCCATGTGCTCGTGATTTTGAATTGAAACGCGGGCCATGTGCTCCGCTGCTTTGAATTGAAACGCGGGCCATGTGCTTCGCTTTGAATTGAAACGCTGGCCATGTGCTTCGCTTTGAATTGAAACGCGGGCCATGTGCTCCGCTGCTTTGAATTGAAACGCGGGCCATGTGCTCCGCTGCTTTGAATTGAAACGCGAGCCATGTGCTCGTGATTTTGAATTGAAACGCTGGCCATGTGCTTCGCTTTGAATTGAAACGCGAGCCATGTGCTCGTGATTTTGAATTGAAACGCGGGCCATGTGCTCCGCTGCTTTGAATTGAAACGCTGGCCATGTGCTTCGCTTTGAATTGAAACGCGAGCCATGTGCTCGTGATTTTGAATTGAAACGCGAGCCATGTGCTCGTGATTTTGAATTGAAACGCTGGCCATGTGCTTCGCTTTGAATTGAAACGCGAGCCATGTGCTCGTGATTTTGAATTGAAACGCGAGCCATGTGCTCGTGATTTTGAATTGAAACGCTGGCCATGTGCTTCGCTTTGAATTGAAACGCTGGCCATGTGCTCCGCTGCTTTGAATTGAAACGCTGGCCATGTGCTTCGCTTTGAATTGAAACGCGAGCCATGTGCTCGTGATTTTGAATTGAAACGCGAGCCATGTGCTCGTGATTTTGAATTGAAACGCGAGCCATGTGCTCGTGATTTTGAATTGAAACGCGAGCCATGTGCTCGTGATTTTGAATTGAAACGCGAGCCATGTGCTCGTGATTTTGAATTGAAACGCGAGCCATGTGCTCGTGATTTTGAATTGAAACGCGAGCCATGTGCTCGTGATTTTGAATTGAAACGCGAGCCATGTGCTCGTGATTTTGAATTGAAACGCGAGCCATGTGCTCGTGATTTTGAATTGAAACGCTGGCCATGTGCTTCGCTTTGAATTGAAACGCGAGCCATGTGCTCGTGATTTTGAATTGAAACGCGGGCCATGTGCTTCGCTTTGAATTGAAACGCGAGCCATGTGCTCGTGATTTTGAATTGAAACGCGGGCCATGTGCTTCGCTTTGAATTGAAACGCGGGCCATGTGCTTCGCTTTGAATTGAAACGCGAGCCATGTGCTCGTGATTTTGAATTGAAACGCTGGCCATGTGCTCCGCTGCTTTGAATTGAAACGCGAGCCATGTGCTCGTGATTTTGAATTGAAACGCGGGCCATGTGCTCCGCTGCTTTGAATTGAAACGCGAGCCATGTGCTCGTGATTTTGAATTGAAACGCGAGCCATGTGCTCGTGATTTTGAATTGAAACGCGAGCCATGTGCTCGTGATTTTGAATTGAAACGCGGGCCATGTGCTTCGCTTTGAATTGAAACGCTGGCCATGTGCTTCGCTTTGAATTGAAACGCTGGCCATGTGCTTCGCTTTGAATTGAAACGCGAGCCATGTGCTCGTGATTTTGAATTGAAACGCTGGCCATGTGCTTCGCTTTGAATTGAAACGCGAGCCATGTGCTCGTGATTTTGAATTGAAACGCGAGCCATGTGCTCGTGATTTTGAATTGAAACGCTGGCCATGTGCTTCGCTTTGAATTGAAACGCGAGCCATGTGCTCGTGATTTTGAATTGAAACGCGAGCCATGTGCTCGTGATTTTGAATTGAAACGCGGGCCATGTGCTTCGCTTTGAATTGAAACGCGGGGGGTGAGCCCCGCATTTTGCTTTGAAGAGATCAATACTTGTGATCTCTTTTCACAAGGATTGTCAACTTGTAATCCTTGTACTCTGGAGACATTAGCTTCTGATTCTCCTTTGTTGTCGTGAAAGTCGTCAGCTTGTAACCTTCATTGATAGTGTTTCGCGGATATTGGCTGTCTTCAGTAATTTTTTTACAGCCTACAACATCATGCAAAGGATCTCCTGAATGAGATCGTAAGCTCTATTCACATGTCCTGATCCTAAATATAACTGGTCTAAGTATGCCCAAAACTCCTTCGCGGTCTGGTAATGAAGCAGCAGATCCTGAATCCATGGCTCCATTGTGTTGATGATCTGTCCAAGAAGTATTGCATCATCAGTTGTCCAGTCCTCAGTCACCGAATCAGGAGGACCTTCTATCAAGTGTCGCATCTTTCAACACCCCGCATCTTGAATCTCAATCCCGCTTCCACTACAAGTAATTATCACCATTCAACTTCCGGTCGGTGATTTTGGTAGATATCACCTCCGAAGTGGTCTTCACCTCTGTTTTTGCTTCACCCTTCGAATCAGAAACCATAAAACAGAAGAAGATGCTCCAACCAACTTTAACAATCAATCGTCAACTAGTCCAACAAACCAAACGGCAACAAAACCAATCGTCAAGTAGTCCAACAAGCCAACCTTTAACAAAATCCAATGAATACCAACCACATCAATCAGCAACGAAAACTAGCACATCTAACGAACAATACTAACCAACTAATCTCAAACATAACCAGTAATAATACTAAGGGGAAATAGGTTTTTTTGGAGATTAGAACGACGGGTTAGGGTTTTGTGGGTTCAGTTCCAGGGTTCGGTCGCCGGGGGCTGCATCGACGGCCATAAGGGAGAGCAGTGATGGCGGCGTCTGCTCTAAGTGGTGTGGATGTGAGAAGGTGAGGCGGCGGTGGCTGCTTGCATCAGGGCAGCGTGTCTGGGAGAACTTGAGAGCGACGACAGGTGATGTGGCGAGGAGGATTCGAGGGCAACTCTGGCAAGGATTCGAGCACTGCTCCGGCGACGATGTGGTTGGATGTGTCGGCTAGAGTTAGGAGACTAGGGCTAGGGTTATGGTTTCTGTTTATGAAGAAAGGAAGGGGTGGAGAGAGAGGGATTTTAGATGGTGGGCTAGAATTGATTGATTTTAGACGGAGGGCTAGGATTGATGGGGAATTCCTTTTTTATGTTAGGCTCTAATACCATGTTATTTGGTTAATCAGAGAGGATGATTTGTCCCCCTCCTCTCAAGTCTTATTAATAGTATTAGGATTACAAATAATTTAACTCTAACCAATGTGGGACTAAACTAAATACAGAAAACTAACTAAATACAGGAAAGACTCTTAGGTGTTGTATCCTGATAATTACTAAGTCTAATGAGCTCTTGAGAGCTGGCCATGTGTCATAATTTACTGGCCGAGTCTTATAATCTGAAAGGCCGACCTGGATGAGACCGCCACCGATTTTTCTAGCAGTTCGAGTCCGAGACGAAAGATGTCCTCAAGCCAGGACCTGCTAAAGGAATCCAAGTCCGGGACGAAAGGCATCTTCTACTCGGACTTCATTAGGGAATGTCTCGAACGACAACATAACCTATCAGCTTCGCCGCCCAGACGCCATCGCATTTAATGCATGGCTAGAGTCATTTTGACTTCTCAAACCAAAGTCATAATGACTCCTCGGATGATGCCAGCACTTCTATCATTCTATCACTATCGCATTAAACGCAAATGTGACTCATTCAATCGATCACGACACGTAAAGTGTAGTCCGAATCAATGACCTAATCGGCCCTACTATTACCAACGTGCCCACACAAATTCTCTATAAATAGTGGACAACACCACTATACCAAGGTACGCTGAATAAAACCCTAAAGCTAGATTCTGCAAGCTTGCTTAATCTATTATTGACTTGAACGTCGGAGGGCACACATGGGGAAATTTCCTTCGGCTCTCTAACGAGTATTACTTGTGCAGGAATCTGCTTCTTCCTGATTAATCAGTCATCAAAAAAGATTAAGAGACCCTAAACACTTCCCAATATCCGTCTACCTATGCAATTAACTTTGTGACATAAACAATTGGCAATCAAATATTGAAAATGGAATTTTTGATTGTAGTATTTGCTTCTTTATCTCTATTTTCTGTCAACTCAAACACCACTAGTTATGCTCGCCGTTATTTTTGACAGAAGAATCAAAGAATTTCATTATACAGCCGCAAACTTTGTTACTGGCTAATAATTTGGGGTCAAAGTCTCCAAATTCACGAGTCATATATAACAATAACTTTGAAAAGTTAACACTATCAAACAATTAACAGGACTCCAGTTAGGGGCTGTTTGGTTTAAAAAAAAAGGAATAGGATTAGGATTAGGAATTTATTTTATGGATTCCAAATCTATAAAGTTGAGACCCAAATCCGAATTGATATCTCCGATTTTGAAATCCAGAAAATACACTTCCAAAAGATCATTTATAGATAACCAAATCTATAAATTTTGGTGATCCAAATACTGTATTAGGATTTAGTTAGATTTTATTATTTACGATTCTATCCCTGTCAGAGCTAAATCTTAATCCTAATCTATAAATTGACCAACCAAACAGCCCCTTATTAGAGGGTGACATGTAAAAAGTTGCACTAAACAATATGCGTCCAAACTCAAGAGTCGTTTTCTGGTATCCACAGTGGCATTTCAGAAAATTCAGCCAATTATGCAGGGGTATTATTGTCAATATATAATTCCAGAGCAATTCCAGCAATATATGTACTGACGGTATTTAGATCACATGAAGCAGGGAAAAAGAAACAAGGAAAAACACAGAGCAAGTAAAAAAAATTTTATAGGGAGAGAGAGAGAGTAAAGCTCTTGTATATAAACAATTTCCTCTTGTTACGGAGAGATGAAGAGATGGGTTTCTTCTTCTTGTTGGGCTTTGGCATTTATTAGTGAAGATTGGATTTGAGAGCTCTTTTTGCTTTTTTCTTCTCACTTATCCTTCAGATTTCTACTGTGGATTCAAGGGGAAAGAGAGCCTGAGGTAAATTAAGATTGCAATCACCTTTTTTCCTCATGTGGGTTTGTTCTAAAACTCATCAATTTTTCTTAGATTTGTCAGTTGATGGGTTTTCTTTGCTTTTTGATAGTGGATTTCTGATGTGGGTTTCTTCATTTTCTCCATTTGAATCATTTCCTGTGATGGGTTTTCATTATTTTGGATTTTTACTGGCTTTTTTCTGATCGGTGTTCTTTCATTTTTATTTCTTTTGCCATTTATGGCCTATATGTTGTAAGTTTCTCTTTGGTTTGATGTGGGTTTTTAGCAAACTGATAAGATTCCATCTGCAGCTGTTTGATTTCGGTCTCCTTATGCTCTCCTCTTTCCTTTAGAATAAAATATAAGATGCTCTCTGTCTGCAATTTTCTCTGCTGAACTCCTATCATTCCAAGATGCTGTCTTTGGCTTTGCAGGTTATTTGATCTCCAAGCTTGGGAGTAGAGAGATTGGGGGAATGTGGATTCTCTTGTTTTGAGACTTGGGAACTAGCTCAGCTCTTAACACTAGATCTCAAAATCCTTTCTTTTTTGTTTCACACACACACACACACACACAGAGAGAGAGAGAGAGAGAGAGAGAGAGAGAGAGAGAGAGGAGTGCTAAGAAACAATTGAGTGCTTGTTGAGCGTCTCTGATCTTGTTGATTGCTAATAGTTTACTGATCTAGAGAGAGGAAGAGAGGGCCAGTAGCTTCTGTCTCCTGTGCCTAATTAAAAATCCAATTTCTGAAAGTTGACAAATCCTAGTTCTTGATTTTTGTAGAAGAGAAAGTTACTCTTTTGCAACTTTCAGAGTTTGCCCAGTTCTTGGTTATTTTTGCAAAGGAGGAGATTTTGTGTTTTGGGATCTAAAATTTGCTCCAACAATGAAGTATATGAAGCTTGGATCAAAGCCCGACTCATTTCAGACTGATGGGAACAATGTCAGGTAAAACTCCTTCACGTCTTATCCATTTATTTCTTAAACAAACAGCTTGATTCCTGCACTTACATTGGTTATGCTAAGCGCTGAAGATAAGTTCTTAAGAGTCTTAGCTGTTAATGTGATCCTCTAATTTTGGTTGTATCTTGGATTTTCATCGAATTCAATGTGATAAATATTATAATAATTGTTAGGTGTCATTTGGCCCCAGCCTGATTTCGTACACTGAATCTAGAATTAGTTAACAACCAAACTGACCAAGATCTGCTTTCCTTCATGTTATCAGTATTAGAGCCCAATAAGGAGGAATAATTTTCAGGGTATCATGGGTCCTTATGCTTTTCACATGTGACATGTGCCATCTTACTCAAAAAGAGTAGTACTACTTTTTTCATACCAAAATTATTATGACTATCCTGCTCTTACTGTAATGAGTGAACTTTGTAGTTCATATCTTTCTAAATTGCATAGTGGTTCTCTACTATATAGTTGTTTATGAGAAGTGTTAAGTTGGGTGTAAGCACAGTTGTGGTTGAAATCATCATGCTTCGTGTACTCCGCCTTTAACTTTTTCCCCTGATTAGGATGTAATTTATTTTTGAGTTATAGATGGACTAAGATTGATTGCATGGTATTATACTACTGCTTTTTTTGACTATAAAAAGAAAATGCAGAAAGTTTGAATTCGTTTGTCAATGGCTGCTAACTTTTCTAAAGGTTATGCGCTGACAGTTGGACTCACTTTATAACAAACTGATGTACAAAGAGGGAAACGTGGTCGCAGTCTTTACTTCTGTTTGCTAGATCTGTTCAATAGTGCACTAGATAATATGATCTTCACTTTCTAAACTATCAGAAGTTTTCCGCATAAAATGAAGAATTATACTACTTTCAATGGAAGTAATGTTCTTCTCATGAAATGTCACATTTGAGATCTTAGTATTTTTTTTGAAGTCTAATGCAAGTTGGTTTTTGCTAGTTTAGAGGAATTACATAAGGATTCGTAAAAAATTCACAAGGTGTTGATATGCTTGAGGTAAACATCACTATGTATATGATTGGGAGTTGGAAGTGGAAATTTGGAAAGCATTAATCTTATAGGGTGAACTATTGGAGAGAAATTTCACAGGATGCATCTCTCGTATAATAATCTTGGTCCAAGGGAAAACAGAGAAAGCTTTGTATATAAATCCTTCTCCATATATACCAATTTGGACAAGAGAATTTACCTTATTGATTATGCACGTCAAGCTCACTTAACCAAAGAACAATCTTCATTGTCCTACAGTACAAGGAGCACCTATATTTGTCTCATTAAAAATAACTTGAATATTTAGATTAAGTAACTCTCTGAATTTGGCAAGGGAGATGGATGCAAAGAAGAATAAATAAGGGCAATAGGAAAGTACCACCAAGTGGTGGTGGTTTCCCCGTTTGGGATAATTGTTTGATTAAACAAATAATGATGTTTTGGAGATGGCCGATAAAAAATCGTCTTCTATCTAGTCAAACCCCTAGATAACATTATACTCCTAGTTAAAGTTGGATGCATCAATTATCAAAAATAGGGAACATATCAAGACTTACTTTGCAATAAAAAAAATATCGAAAATAGATGATGCCTTTGAGATGAATTATTGGATTGCTAACTGCAAAAGGATGCATACTTCTGTGTTAAAAATGGTTAATTTGGGGTTTCTGTAGTAAAATTGCCTCCAATAGAGGCTTTTTAACCAAATTTGAGATGAATTACTTGTGTCTCATACTCTGTGTGTGTGTGTGCGTGTGTGCGTGTGTGTATCAATTCTATTAAAATTTGCTGGTGTTCCTGAGTTACTTGGAATAAATCAAGACATATCGGCTTCTTGAAAAGTGACTGAACATTCACCTCTGCAGGTTTGTAGCAACTGAGTTGGCAACCGATTTCACTATCAATTTGGGAGAGGTGAAATTTTATCTGCACAAGGTAGAAACATTGCTTACTTTTATCATGCATGTACTTAATATTTTATTAACTCTAGTCGTAACCTTTTACCATGAAAGGTGCATGTATTAGACTTCATGACTCCTTATATTATTTGTTTTGGCTCTTGATAGTCAAACAAAACCTAACATTTTTTTGTTCTTAAACGACGAATATTGTTTCTACATTGCTCTATGCTATATAAATGAATCAAACAGTGATTTCTTTCTTCCATATGCTATTTATACGCCTCTGTCCATCTTGGGTGGTTTTTCTATGGTCAAATATGAATAAACCACCCTAATTTAATTGTAAATTTCTCTCCTTTTTGCATTTGCTCTTAAAAGTCACACTGCTAATTTCCTTTACTAGGAGTTAGACTTATTTCCAAAAGTATGGTGTCAACTAAAATAGCCTATTAAAAAGACTCACATTGGACTCTCACTATAATGGTAAAGATCATCGAAAAATAGATTAACTAGACCTGCACCTTTGCAAGTATGATGAAAAATCTCAAATGTTGTGACACTGAGATGATGTAATAGTTTGTTCTGAAGCGTGGCCAAAGATGTATAATATCAGAAAATATGTCTGAGCTAGATAAGACCATGAAAAATGGTATATGCCGTTCTTACTTTTGAGTTTTTATCCTCTGCTGTACATAGACCATTGAATTTGTGGAAACTTACTTAGAGTGTAACAAGGTGCAATATATTTATTTTCTTCAGTCTTTTTCTTTTCGGATTATTGAATATCCTTTTGCCCAAATATTCTGCAGTTTCCTCTTTTGTCAAAGAGTGCTCGCTTGCAAAAGCTAGTGGCAGCTACTGACGAAGAAACTAATGATGAAATAAACATTCCAGACATCCCAGGTGGCCATGCGGCCTTTGAGATTTGTGCAAAGTTTTGCTATGGCATGACAGTCACCCTCAATGCCTACAACGTGGTCCCCGCTCGCTGCGCTGCCGAATATCTCGAGATGCATGAAACCATCGAAAAAGGAAATCTCATCTACAAAATCGAAGTTTTCCTTAACTCTAGTATTCTCCGAAGTTGGAAAGACTCTATAATAGTACTCCAAACCACGAAATCCCTCTTGCCTTGGTCTGAAGATTTGAAAGTTGTTAGTCATTGTATTGACTCAATAGCTTCCAAGGCCTCTATTGATTCTTCTGAGGTTGAATGGTCTTATACTTACAATAGAAAAAAGCTTAGCTTAGAAAATGGTATTGATTCACAATGGAATGGGGTGAGAAAGGAGCAATCGGTCCCGAAAGATTGGTGGATTGAGGATTTATCTGAACTTGATATGGATTCTTATAAGAGGGTTATATTGGCTATTAAGGCTAATGGGAGAAATTCTCCCCATGTGATTGGAGAAGCTTTAAAGGCTTACGCTTATAGAAAGCTCCCAGGTTTTAGCAAAGGCATTATAAACCAAGGAGATATCTTGAAGTTCCAAACAATTTTAGACACAATTGTTTGGTTATTGCCTATTGAGAAGGGTTCCGTCTCTTGTAGTTTTTTGCTGAAGCTATTGAAAGCTGCGAGATTGGTAGATTCTGGAGAGAAGTGTATGAATGATTTGGTGAAGAAAATTGGAAGGCAATTGTATGAAGCTTCAGTTTCTGATCTTTTAATTCCAAGCTCAGAAGGGGATGATATGATTTATGATGTGGATACAGTTTTGAATATATTTGAGGTGTTTGTGATGCAAGAGGGTGGAAGTGGTCAAAGTAGCCCTCAAGTTTCTGAAGAGTTTCAGGAGGTTAGGAGCCCGGTTTTTGTATCAGCTAGTTCAAAAATGGCTGTGGCTAATTTGGTTGATAGTTACCTTGCTGAAGTTTCAAAGGACCCGAACTTTCCGCTTTTAAAGTTTATTGAACTTGCTGAGATGGTATCGAGCTCTTCAAGGCCTGCGCATGATGGACTCTATCGGGCTATCGACATGTATCTGAAGGTAAGTTATTCACAATTTTACATTCCTCAAAACATTTGCTCATCGACATGTATCTGAAGGTAAGCTATTCACAATTTTATGTTCCTCAAAACATTTGCTCCTTCTAGTGTAACTGTACTATTTTTGAGCTACATATGGTGGATATCTCCTAAAGTTTTTCTTGGATAAGGGTAATCATTTTCAAAGTATAGTAAAACTATTTAGTAGTAACATATAGCGAAATACTATTAAGTTAGTCATAGAGTCCTTTCCACTACACAAAAAACCTTAACACTATTTTCTGGATTGAGGGCTATAATTTGGGTAAAATTCACTAAACCCCAAAACTTTCGGGTGTTTCCCACAAAACCGCCTCCGAAATTTTTTTATTCCACTAAAACCCCCTGAACTTTGGGTGTCTCACAAAAACCCTCTAAACTTAAAAAGTTTCCTCCATGAATGTGCAGGGCGGTTTTGTATGCCCCAAAGTTCAGGGTGTCTCATGGAATAAAAGAACTATAGGGAGGTTTTGTTGGAGATGCGCCAAAGTTACCCGTGTGAAATTTACCCTTATAATTTAATATTTTAACATGCTCGTTTTCAGAATAGTTTAATATTCTGGAAATATTACAAATCTTCTATGTTTATGGTCTTGTATTTGGAGTTAATCTTCAAATAACTCTGCGAAAATTTCAGGAGCACCCGGATGTAACAAAAGTTGAGAAGAAGAAACTCTGCGCCCTAATGGACTGCAAGAAACTAACCCCTGATGCCTGCATGCATGCCGTCCAAAATGACCGCCTCCCTCTCCGCCTAGTCGTCCAAATCCTCTTCTTCGAGCAGCTCCGTCAATCTTCTACTTCCTCCTCCACGGCCACCACCGCAGAGGACCCTGACCCGTCTCTCCTTCCCCGAGACAACGGCGGCGGCGGGGGGTCCTACGGCAGCTCTAGGTCGGGCGCCACGACAAATACCGAGGAGGATTGGGACGGGGGGCCCACTAGTAACGGAGATGTTGGGTCAGTGAAGAGTTTGAATGAGGGGAGTAAGAAAACAAAGGGGTTGGTGCCGAAGAAGCTGTTGAGTAAGTTGTGGACAACGAACAAGGGGCAGAGTGTAGACAATAGTAGCTCGGATACGTCGGAGAGTGCTGGGGAGGCGAAGTCTACGCCTTCTAGGAACACGAGGCGATCAGGTTCCTAGGGTTTTTTTTTTTTTTTTTAAGTCTCTTCTTTTGTTGTTTTTGGTTGAATGCGGGGAGTGAAAGAGTCTTCCAAGGGTAGGATAAAAGGAAGAAAGGGGAATGTATGTTTGGTTTTTTTGGTAAGGTTTTGAAAGGGGAGAAATTATGTTGGTGTTTATTTGTTGGTGATATGATTAGGGTATCTACACTACAGCAAAAGCATGTATGTTGCATGCCTATTGTATCACGTTTAGATTGTGATAGCTTTGATCCCTTACATGTAAAATAAGCTCATTTTGCTAAATGAGTTATCAAAAGATGACTAGTGGTGGAATTCATACTCCTTGTCACATCATAGCAGTTATTTCACCACTCTTTTATCATTTGGCAGTTTAGATACATCACACAGGGCCCGTTTAGTTGGCTTTTTTTAACGTGAAAGTTACTGTAGCCGCTTTGGGGGTGAAAGTTACAGTAACTTTCACCTTTAAAAAAAGCCAACCAAACAGGCCCATAGTGTCAAGGAGGGAGTAGCTATCCTATCAGAGCGCTGGCGAGGGAGTAGTTATCCTATTAGATCCTCTCGCACAATGTGGGAGGATTTGAACGCAATAGGGGGACATGGAAATGACCAAATTACGTCCCTACTGTCCAACTGAATGGCTCGGATCAACACCAGTTGTGGGGCATTTTGTTGGAATAACTATTCCTAGGGAGGTTTAGTCGATGCCTCCAAGGAGCACGAGGCGATTGGTTTCCTAGGGGTTTTATACTCTTCTTTTGTGTTGTTTTTTGTTGAATGGATGGCTTCAAATTGTTTTTGGTTGTAGGATAAAGAAAGAAAGGGGAATGTATATTTGCTTTTTGGTAGGGGAGGAGGTTATTAAAGGGGAGAAATGTTGTTTGATTATAGATAACTAAGTTAATGTAACCTTCTCCAGCAAGAAGCATGTATGTTGCACGCCTTTTGTATACTCTTCAAGTGGATGAAGGATCATGTTTAGATTCGATAGTTTAATGTTAGAATTTGGGTTTGTTTATAGTGAACTTAGAAGTATTGTTTCACCACCTGAACCAAGGGACTTAATTTCCCTCTATTTGATAATATTTGTCTCAATATTTGCAAGGGTTATCACAAATTTGTCTTCCAAGATAATTCAAGTCCATATTATTGATCACTTGTTGCAGGCCAAATATCATTATGAAACTTCATCAACATAGAGATAATATAAGGGAAATTTAAGGAGAAAACTTTCTTTCTTGTAGATAGAATTCAGAAGAGATTTCTTAATTTTCCTCTGAGATTTCTATCTTTCTCTTTCTATCTCTCTTTTACTTTTCTCAAATAACAATAAAATATCCACCCGTTTGTGGACGTCTCGAATGGCTAGTTACTGCAGAATTTCAGTTTTAAAAACTGCATTTTGGCAGTTGGCAAAATGCGCTTTGCGCTTTGAAAATTGCGCCTAGCGCTTTAAACCGTGATTTTTTATCAGATTTTATCTCTAGCTCGATCATAGCCTTATTTCAACTAAATTTGAAAATATCCAATATTTAATCCTTTATATTTATAATAAGCTCATTTTTAAATGAGTTATCAAGAGATGAGATGATTAGTGATGAACAACTTCCTACTTGTCAAATCGGAGCTCAAAGTAGGTAGATCTTATGATTCTTTATCGTTGGGTGACTCTTTTCACTAAGGGCCTGTTTATTTCATTTCCAAAAAAACATGAAATATGAAAATGGAGCTGGAAATCAATATTTGGCCATTTCGGAGGTTTTTAGTGCAATAGATGTTTTTTGTGTTTGCACGGAAATGAATGCCAAGAAATGTCATTTTTCATTTCTAATGTTTGGTTCACTGTTTGTTAACAGCTTGAAAACTGACCATGTATTTTCATTTCCTTAAGTCCCATTGTTTTGGTTTGATAAAAATTCAAAATGGGAAATGTAGTAAAGTTCACCATGGTGAGATTACCACCCAGATAAAGATAAAAACAACATGGAACTATGAAAGAGGTAACCATACCAGTTCTTTTTACATTCTTTATGCATTCCAACGGTCACAAACAGCAAGCCAACGGACAAAAAAAATCCAACTCCACATTACATATAACCTTTGTGCCATCAAATATTATCTCCCACCCATGTCATGAGGAGCAAATTAAAACCTGTAGATATGCTTTCTTCCAAGTGGTCCGAAGCAATTTCTTCCCATGGGTTTGAAGCAATGAAGATGCAGTGTTTTTGTAAAATCCCAACCCCATGGAAGTTGTGCAAGAATAGAGTGAACAAGGGAAGACATTTTTGGGGCTGCGCCAAATACCCAAACAGACAAAGGTAAATTTTTGCTTAATGATGTCGATGATGAGAGTGATATGAAGAAATTCAAGGCAAAAAAGGAGGAATTTTGTGATGAAGTTAAAACAGAAAATAAAGCAAAACAATTGAAGAGACAACTGAAGCTTGCAAATCATCAAATAGAGCATATGAAAATATGTACTCTTATGTTAGTGATTTTTTGCATTTCTCTTTTTCTTGCAAATATTTTAATTTGTACTTTAAAGATATAGTGCAGAACACTCATATTTTTTAGAAAATTAGTTTTCACATAGGCTCAGATATCTCTCATTTACATATTGTATATAACACCAGTAAAGTAGCACTCCCAAACGTTGGCTGCAAATCTCAAAAATTTATTCAAGTGAATGGAAATTTACGAGATTGCCTCGCCAATACATTGCAAGGATAATTTACAGGTTATAGTTATTGAGTATCATCATAGCACATCATAATTGCACCACAAAAAAATAAACAGCCAATAAAGAGGAAATTGATGAGGTAACAAATATGATTTCAGATAGACAATATCACCATAAAAAATAGATAGGAAACAAGATCACTGCATCTTCATTGAAAAAATTGAATCGTAATTAAGTACACCAATACATGAGATATAATCAAATATTAAAACCAATAAGCAAACCAATAATACCACTAAGTACACCAATATGAGATGATAAAACACATTTTAGAGAAACAATATCACCATTAAGTATACCAATATATATTAAAACCAATTAAACTAAAAAACTGCTAAACGAAAATTACTCAAAGCGAGTGAGTATACGTATCTAAGATATAATCATTTCGATGGGCTCAGAATGGTCATAAACAAACAGGTATGTAAAACATATCATCTATTTAATCACTGTAGGCTGAATATCCATATTGGTCCTGCCAATAGTAAATATGCCTCGCCTAAACAGTATTAATAGAAAACATGATTCGCATGTCTTGTTCAGTGACACTCATCACAGCACCATTACATAAAAGAGATACAGATGGATATTTTGATGGGCTCAGGTTGGTCATAAGCAATTAGGTATCCAAAGCATAAATTCTATTTAATAGCTGTAGGCTGCATATAAATTTTGGGTCATGGCAATGGTAAAATGCCTCGCCTAGACAGTGTTAAAATAGAAAATGTGCTTTGCATATCATATCTGTTGATGTACGAAATCACCCAGTCACTAAACTCTGCTAGATTAGTTTTTAGTTGAATGGAGTCCGCCTTCTCTTATAATATCCAGTGACGGTGTCAGGCTGGGAGTTCACCTACACCAGAGAAATAACCCGTGGAATGGTGGAGTTGGGATCTCCGGTGGTCCGTCCGACGGTCAAGTCAGTATATGAGAAAGGTGAAAATTAATAGAACAGGAATCAACTGGGAGAAAATCACTTACTTGGTTCATTGAACAGTTCGCTCTTTATACCTAGGGTAGGAGGGTATTCTTGTCTCTTCATCCAGTGAGAAAGCTAATAATCAAGTCAGCCTTTCCATCCACGTGTCGAATGCCGACTGGATAGATGTCTTTCGTTGTCGGCTACGGCTGTTCACCTTTACAGGTGTCAAATTGCGTATTGATTTAAGAGTTAGCGCTGTTCCTTCGTCATTAATGGGATGGGATTGGCAACGTCCGCAGCCGGATTAGTCCAAGGTGCCTTAATTATCGTGAGAGATGGAGGTATTAAGGTGCTGACAATGCATTTAATGCGATATGGACATGTTGTCAGGGCCAAATTTCAAGTAACTGTCGTTTTAAGTCGAGGGAGCCACCTCGGGCGAGTGAGGGATGTCAAGTGTCCATGGGGACGACTTACACGGCCTTTCGCGTCGTTCATGAAGGCAGTCGGCTGAAGAGATGACTAGTACCGCCTTTCGCGTCGTCCACGAAGGCAGTCGGCTGAAGAGACGACTAGTACCGCCTTTTGTGTCGTCCACGAAGGCAGTTGGCTGACATGATCTGGCTCACATGGGAGACGTGAGGGGTCCGCTGGGCTCGGCAAGAGGACATGAGTTGTCTCCAGCCAATGGGGTAAAGTGTTCATCTTACTTAATTGTGCGGGGTTTTCTTCTCTAATCATGAATTAGCGGTTATGACCATAACAATATCCTTTGACATCCTCATCATAGCACCATTAGAAAAAATAGAGACAAATTTGAGATTGGCATACCGGTCTAGCATATCGATGCAATTGATATAGCTTACACTTGAATATCCCTCATTCCGTTATTTTCCTGCATCCATCAAAGACTACATTACATAAATGGAACATATTACGTGCAGGTGTAATAATAAACTTGAAAATACATATGATAACAGTAGTGGATACACCCAAAAGAAACTACCTAGTAACCTGGTTAGGTTCATATGCATAGTTAATCCCATAACAGTACCATCATATACAACCCCCCTTGCACATTGAACTATTGTTGCCAAAAATATACAGATAAAGGTTATAAAAACTGAACCTAGAACAACTATGATCCATATAAGCAATATAGATCCATCAAATCATAAGATCATGAGCTAGGCTCACTCCATCATGACCATGTACAGCCAGTGTTCATCCACAAAAGAAGGCAAAAACCCAAAAGATACCCGCATGATAATTTATGCATTAACACCACAACCTATAACAAAATAGCAAAACACATAGGGGAACAAATTACCTGAACTATCTATATGCTATCTTCCTGGGCTTTCATGAACTTGTCTATCAAAGTCCTTTGACCAAACTCTGGCTTTCTAATGAAATGTCTCGCACTGTTCTCATTTTCATATGTACTATTATAAAAACACTCAAGGACTTCAGTTGGATACTTGTCTTTATGAGCAAAGACAGCCTTGGAAAGTTTCTTTGTCCAGTGCATGTTAACAGACTTCATAGAGGCCGAAAATTGTTTTACCTCATCAACCATTTGCTGCATGATCTCATGCTCAAAGTTTGATTTTCTCCCCTTAACTTTAAGGGCAGTTGCCTTATGTGAATTGGGTTTTATAGGTGCCTTGCCCTTACTTTTGTTTTGAGGTGGAGTGTCATCCTCATCTAAGTTTTGCACATGAAGAGATTCATTTACGGAAGGGCTATCATCATAATCAGCACCATCCTCGTCATCATCAACATCAATGTTTATTGGCTTACTTCCACCAAACTTCTCCACCGCAGCTTTTGCATGATCTCCCCTAGCCTGATCATCCCCTATTATTATAGCTAGCTCATCATAATACTTCAATGGCTTATTGATGTAGTCTTTCAACCTGCTTTTATTTTTGTCCTGCATGTTTGTCTACGTAAAACATGACATCAGTGACCAAATAACTACATAGCATGCATACATCAAATTGAAATTTTCAAGAATAAAGTTTGGTACCTCATTCCATCTGTCAAAAATATTCAGAGTCCATGGTAATAGTCTTCGTTTTCTCATCCCAACCCGCACCACTAAGGTTACGAACAGCTTGCATGTCATTTCACCATCTGGTAAGAGTTCTCATATGGTTCACGACACTGTCATCAGTGAAAGTTGTACCAAATTGTTTGTTCACTTCAATTGCCGCCATTCTAAATGCATGTTTCTTGAAGGTCTTATCTGCTTTTTGACCATCTTTTACCATTTTAACAAGAAATGGTATCAAGACTACATCATGAGCTGTTGTCCACCATCTCGTAGGGGTAACACCGGAGTTGCAATTGTCTTTGTTTTTTTTCTTTGAGGCAACTTTTTTCCTCTTCATTTTGCGTGGTGATGATGTTTCAACTACTTCATCATTAGCTGCTCTTTTGTGGCTACCTGATTTAGAAGTATTACTTCTATCACTAGTTGGAGAAATAACTACACCATTACCAGTTGAGCCTTGTGGTTGTTGAGTATAAGATGGTGGACAATTGAGAATGTTCATGAATGACTGTGATGGTTGTTGCATAGGGAAGAAGTTCCCATCAAAGCTGTGCCTGTATTGAGGTGAATGCCCATAGGGGGGACTGAAAGGGTAGGTAACCATGGTTGAACCCAGTAGAGGTAGCAATGTTTGAGGTTGGGGGCATAAAAGATGGACTCATATTACCACTCTTACCCTTGGTCATACCAAAGTCTTCAGGTGTTGATTTTTCACCCATCCTTACTGAAATTCAAGATATATATTTCAAGGAATCAATGAGATAAGATTAGTATATATATAAGAGCCAGAAAAACATAAGTGCAAATATATAAAATATATAAGAAAAAGTAGACAAACTGCAGCAAGCCATTTACTCAATCATGCAAAGCATAAAAAGTGGAAATATAAGCTTTTGCATGTGAAATTAGTTATCTGATGGACAGAACTGCAAAATATCCAACAAACTACAAAATATCAACCTAAAATAACAACATATATGATATGTTTATTCATAACTAATGTTTATCCTTATATTTCAATCAACAACATATATGACATGTTTTAAACTGAATGTAGTAAGTGACTAACCATAGCAAGTCATTTGTAAGTGACTGCATAGTAAGTCATTTGTAAGTGACTGAATATAGGCTGCTGATTAATTTTCCCAGATAAAATAGTATGCCTCAGTTTTACATGTATATCAACAGTGAGATAAGATTAGTGTGTGTGTGTGTGTGTATATATATAATAGCTAGAAAAACGTAAGTGCAATAGATGAATTATATATTTATCACAAAAACATAAATAAATTAAAAACTCAGATATGACAAAAATAATGCTCACAAACATAAACATGAAGAAGTTTGTATCAGTACAACAACTACCCAAAAGGATTAAAAACAACAAAGATGGTTTTTCAAGTTACATAGCATTATAACACTAGCTACCTAGTAATACATATCATGACCCAATCTCAGTGGTTACACCTTGGCGATTTCTATCACAGTAGTCTACCCACATCTCCCAAGCGATTTCATCTCTACGAGCCTTCCACTCGTCTCTTGACTGAGTTTGTTCTCTTTGAATTTGGGATTGAGTGAAATCTACAATATTCTCATCTTCATTTGCTAGATCACCATCCTCCTCTTCAATGTTGACGTCCTCATTCAGGAATTCATCATCCGGATCAACAATTGCAATTAGTTATGAAGAACCGTGCATGCCAAGACTATGTCAACTTGTGCAGTAAAGGGGTAGTGGGGTTTTGCTGTGAGAATCTTAAAGCGATTCTTCAAAATGCCAAACGCACATTCAATCTTAGACCTCAACGAGGAATGTCTTAGATTGAATAACTCTCTTCTATTTTGAGGTGTTGTCCCCCTAAATTCATTTAGATGGTAACGAGTACCACGATAGGGGGATATGAAACCCGACATGGTTGTGTACCCCGCATCACACAAGTAATATTTGCCTACATTTTATACAAACAAGTTAATGTGAGACAGAGGTTAGTGTAAATATTTTTTGACTAAGGTTATCAGCTTGATTTGAACTTGATATGTGATATAGAAAGTTACCATCAAATACTCTTAGGCCAGTTGGTAGTGATCTAGATTAAGCATCTTGAAGGATTCTATAGTCGTTTGCAGACCCTTCCCATCCAACTAATACGTATGTGAACAACTTGTTTGGGGTACAAGCTGCAAGCACATTTTGTGTTACACCTTTGCGCCCTCTAAATCGTGCAACAAGTCTAGCAGGTAGCATTGCATCAATATGTGTATCATCTATCATACCGATACAATCCTATAAATTATGACAAATTACTATGTTAATCTATACAAAGATAATAGATATTTACTTAATAATATAGTGTAGATGATATATCTTGAAGAATGGGTAGTATAGAGGATTGTTAAGGATCTCTAGTGGCACATCATTAGGGGCTTGTTTCATGAATTTGCCTTGTATGTTAGAAATAGCTCGTAAGACCCTATTGAAATATCTACTAACTGTCTCTCCCGATCTTATGAACTGCGTCCTCACAACACGATTTCTAGATTTATGGCCCAATATATTCAAGGTCATTGCAAGCTGCTCTTCTACTGTTATATGCCTTGAGTCTTGTAGAAGCTTTTTTTCCTCATAATCATGGCAAGCTTCATAAAAGCTCCTCTCCGCATTCTCACATAATTTTGACAACTATCACTAAACCCATGAAATATACGATTCATAAGATCATCTCTAATTTTTTGTTGCCTAATCTTTTCTTCACTCGGACCACTACAGATTGATCTACGGCGGCACTGCATTCTCCTCAAGAATGTAAATACTATAACCATAACAGAAAAAGTAGCCCCAGCACACATTCGTAAAACAACCTCCTCGTCATTAAAATCACCATCCATCTACAATACCCACATATAAATTAATATACATGCAATTACTATCGTACAACCATGACTCTGTTTAAAAAATTTTAAAGCTATAACATACAACACATGCTTATGGGACTACACTAAATTTGTGCTTTTAATGACCAAATTTAAAGCTAAAGTATTTGCTTAGATTATTAACCAAATGAGATAAAATAATTATGATAGTATCTCTCAGAGATCTTCTTTAAAGTCCTAACGCAAATACAGACTCCCCCAAATAAATTTGGGTTCTTCATCCTCAGTTATAAAATCCTCAACTAAGTAAGCAATTATAAGGGAAATGAGTGTGATAACTCCAATTGCAAGCTATTCAGTAAAAATTTACAAACTTATGAACCAAAGGTCAAAGCAAACCAAGTGCTACCAATTCATTAAAAAAAATAAAATAGCCAGTACCAATTTATCAGATAACAACATAGTCATTCTTAATGTCAAACGCTTAGCAATTATACTGCATGCACTACCATCAATAGCCAAATTACAACTAAATTACTGAAAAAAGACCACACTTTAACTGAAGAACAATTTATTCCCATTATGTACTTATCTGTTTGATGCGTAAATCAAATAAAAAACACTAAAGAGTCACAGACATATATTTTGTTTAGTCCTTTAGAAATAGAGAATAATGGCTAAAGAAAGGAGAATGAATGTGAAAAGATGACAAAATGAAAACCCAACAGTTAATTTTGACCATATTGTAGACGAAAAGTAAACAAAGAAGCGAAGCACAAACAAAAATCACCAAATTAATCATGATTCAGCAAGCTGCTTGCATCGACATGGCACAAAACTCTAGTTCCATTCTAATAAAAAGAGAGCTCAAGTAAAAAAAAAAAAAGGAGTTGAGATATAGAGCAAAAGCCGTGTAGTATAACACATAACTCACAAACCATCATGAACATCTAATGTAACAATAAGCTCAGTGCTCCTATAAATTACTGAAAAAAGACCACACTTGCATGTTAAAAAAAATTACATCTAATGTAACTAATTCTTCCAATCAGCCACCCAAAACATTGCATGTTAAAAAATATTACCTCAAAATGTTAGAAATTGATGGGAGACGGAAGAAGATCTCAGATCGGGTCTCTTTCAGAGCAAGTAGGAAGTGATTGTGTTTAGACGGAAGAGCGACAAATTCAACCACGAAAAACCAATATTAGTTGAAGACCCAAACGAGATCAACATGAACAGAAGTCAATCAATAAGCCAATGATTCATCAACTTCCCATAAGTGCTCAGAAACTCCCCAACAGCATCCTCCCCATAGATCTGACACAATTTCTTCAGAACCCAGGAGGAATTTTAACAAAGGTGGGCAAGGGGAAGTTTGGGTTTGGGAGATGAGAGCAATGGAGGCGGGAACGAAGAAAAGAGGGAGAAGATGAAGCGGTGACTGGAACCCTAACCCTTTTCCCCAAATATCTACTCCCGCGGTTCCCAAAACGAGAGCGGGCGATTATTTTAATGCCCAATTACTCATTTCCAGCCCATTTCAGAGCTTTTGGATCCGAAATAGGTTTTAGAGTGTGGCTTACATTTCTTAACCCCTTTTTCATGAAAACCATCTGCGAACCAAACACGTGATATGTAAAACCCTCGAAATCAAAATCTCACGTGGACGGGGTGGGGTGACAGGGCTCGGAAATCACATTTCCAGCTCTTTTTTGACGAAACAAACAGACCTTAAACCGAGGGGCATTTTCATCTTGACTCTTGAAAATTCATGGTGTTAATTTATGGGGTTAAATGAAATAAACAAAATGTAGGGGAGTTATGTGCAAAACTCCACAAAGTTCCAAGGGTTAACTAAAATAACCTGATTTTAACTTTTGTGATACAATCTGACATCGCAAAGGTACAAGGAACATGGTGTGTCTTTATAGTATTGCACATGAGAGTTAACTAGAATCTATTCAATTAAGGCTAATTAGCACTTAAATACCTTATAGTATCACATACTCAGCACTCATACCCTCACTTGTTTTTTGCAGCACTTTCTTACCCTGAAGTTTTCAAAATTCTAACTTTGATATCTTATGTTATGCAAAAGTGAGAATATTCCCCTAAAATTGATTTGAGTTCCAGAATTTTGCAAATAGAAAAAAAATTCCCCACTTTAACACAAAGTAATTAAGTTGGACAACGCGAGCAACAGTAGTTGAGCTTAGTGGATCCCTAAGATGATTTAGGCCGATCTAAAGCTATTCGTTGTGTGGGCCTTCTTCATCCAACAAGTTAGTTTAGGGTTATACTTTGTATACTATAGCACTTACCTTGAATCATTTTTTTTTAAATAAAATAAATAAAAATTTTCAAGCCTTGATCACAAGAAACATCAGAGTTTCGATGTGAATTTCAAAAGAAAAATAATAATCTGGATTCGTATCTTTAATGATAATCCTAAAGTGAGTTGTTAAATTATATTTTGGTGCCCATTAAAGGCGCTAAATGTTTAATAATTCTTTTAAAAGAAAAGAAAAGAAAGAAGAGGTGTAATAATGAAATTTCAAATACATTAATCTTAACCGTACATGTAAAATAGAAGAAAAAAAAAGTATGTGCCTGAAGTATTAAAACCACTTTTAACATTCCTAATACAGAAATTACCAATTGAGGTTCTGATAGCAATCAATCACATTGACCTATTTCCGGTGACATGTCTATCAAAGTCTCTAATCAGTAGTATCAGTATATCATAGTGCATAATAACTTAGTTCCTTGACATTATACGTATGGGTAAACCTGTCACTATATTGGCAATTAAATTCATGGATCTTGTTATGACCACATCAATTCAATTCATGTAAAATGAATGGTCGTGGGCTCGTGGTCCCCTTGAACAACATAGATCTTCCCATATTTGTTTTAGCTCTTCCTCCATTCCTCTGTGTTGGTCCAGTTCATTGCAACTCTCATGAAAACCGAACCACAAAACATGAATTATGTTGTTCTGATAATGGACCATGATCTTCTCTCCTCTCTCTTTTGTTCAGCTTGGAACAGCTCATATATGAGTTATCTTTATATATTACTTAATGTCAAGGAGTGAATGATTTGTTAGTTTTTTCTTCTTCTTCTTTTTACCCCCTCCAAATGTGAGGGAATTTCTGTAGTACTGTGTTTCCAAGTGATGTAGTTTTCTCCGAGTAAGGGGGTGTTACCATGGCTTTTTCCTAAGCGGAAGGGGTATTTCTGGTATTGTAAAATGTGCAAAAGAGAAGCTTTATAGTATGGATATAAAAGGCGCCATCTCATTTTGCAATAGGATATCAAGAGATAGACTAATTGTGAGGTTCACCCTAGTAGTTATATCTAAATGTGTGGACTTGATCACTTTTATTTCTTAATAGCTCATTTATTAAATACGGTGAAGACTACTTATAGACAAATAAAACTCAACTTTCCAATAAATTTGCAGATTAATAAAATTTATCTATATTACTAAATTAAATATGATTAGTGAGATTTACCTAGTTGCATATTCTTATAAATAACTTAAACAATAAAAAGAGTGTCACCATAAAAAGAGTGTTTTGATCCCCTTTTTTTTTTCCCTCCCTTCCAGGTTTGCAGTGGCGGAGCTAACTCATTGAGGGTCTAGCAAAATCTTTTTCCAAGTACGTAATAGCATTGACATAATATGACATAACAGTGAACTCACTACAAAAGTAATCATATTTATAATTTCTTTCTAATGGCCCAACTCTAGGCCCAAACCCAAAGTAGCAAGTTATATGCCATCTTATTTAGAAAAGAAGAAATAAACAAGTTGGTGTGGGTTCCATCTGCAGCTCGTGTAGTCTGAGTTAGATAGACCGGTCATATATACATATAGGGGGTGTTTGGTTCACATCTTTTAAGAAATTTTTTTGAGAAATGACAATTTGATAAATAAAAGTTTTCTTACTATTTCTATAAACTGTGTTTGGTTCAACACTGAATTTATAGAAATCTTTTCCATAAAGTACAAAAATGGGTACAAGTTTTCTTGAAAAGTTTTCCACTCAAATTGGGAGGAAAACACAAAAATATATGACACAACCCATTATAATATAATAAACTTGTACCCAAACCCCATTTCCAACCACATTTCTACCTTTTCTTGATATTTCTATAAAGTTAAAGGCTCATTTTCTTGTTTTGAACCAAACAAAAGAAAATGAAAACATGTACTTTTACTTCTCATTATTTTTCTCAAAATTTTTCAAGAAATATAAGGAAATCTATATTTGGGTGGGAAATATTTCTTAAAATTTCAAGAAAATGAACCAAACACCCTATAATTGACACCACCCTCTAGCAAAAATTTTCCAAGTAGGTAATAGCATTGACATAATAGTGAACCCAGTACAATAATAATCATATTTATAATTTGTTTCTAATGGCCCAACTCTAGGCCCAAAGCCGAAGTAGCAACTTATATGCCATCTCATTTTGCAATAGGATATCAAGAGATAGACTAATTGTGAGGTTCACCCTAGTAGTTATATCTAAATGTGTGGACTTGATCACTTTTATTTCTTAATAGCTCATTTATTAAATACGGTGAAGACTACTTATAGACAAATAAAACTCAACTTTCCAATAAATTTGCAGATTAATAAAATTTATCTATATTACTAAATTAAATATGATTAGTGAGATTTACCTAGTTGCATATTCTTATAAATAACTTAAACAATAAAAGAGTGTCACCATAAAAGAGTGTTTTGATCCCCTTTTTTTCCCTCCCTTCCAGGTTTGCAGTGGCGGAGCTAACTCATTGAGGGTCTAGCAAAATCTTTTCCAAGTAGGTAATAGCATTGACATAATAGTGAACCCAGTACAATAATAATCATATTTATAATTTCTTTCTAATGGCCCAACTCTAGGCCCAAACCCAAAGTAGCAAGTTATATGCCATCTCATTTAGAAAGAAGAAATAAACAAGTTGGTGTGGGTTCCATCTGCAGCTCGTGTAGTCTGAGTTAGATAGACCGGTCATATATACATATAGGGGTGTTTGGTTCACATCTTTTAAGAAATTTTTTGAGAAATGACAATTTGATAAATAAAAGTTTTCTTACTATTTCTATAAAGTTAAAAGGCTCATTTTCTTGTTTTGAACCAAACAAAAGAAAATGAAAACATGTACTTTTACTTCTCATTATTTTTCTCAAAATTTTTCAAGAAATATAAGGAAATCTATATTTGGGTGGGAAATATTTCTTAAAATTTCAAGAAAATGAACCAAACACCCTATAATTGACACCACCCTCTAGCAAAAATTTTCCAAGTAGGTAATAGCATTGACATAATATGACATAACAGTGAACTCACTACAAAAGTAATCATATTTATAATTTCTTTCTAATGGCCCAACTCTAGGCCCAAACCCAAAGTAGCAAGTTATATGCCATCTTATTTAGAAAGAAGAAATAAACAAGTTGGTGTGGGTTCCATCTGCAGCTCGTGTAGTCTGAGTTAGATAGACCGGTCATATATACATATAGGGGTGTTTGGTTCACATCTTTTAAGAAATTTTTTTGAGAAATGACAATTTGATAAATAAAAGTTTTCTTACTATTTCTATAAAGCGTGTTTGGTTCAACACTGAATTTATAGAAATCTTTTCCATAAAGTACAAAAATGGGTACAAGTTTTCTTGAAAAGTTTTCCACTCAAATTGGGAGGAAAACACAAAAATATATGACACAACCCATTATAATATAATAAACTTGTACCCAAACCCCATTTCCAACCACATTTCTACCTTTTCTTGATATTTCTATAAAGTTAAAAGGCTCATTTTCTTGTTTTGAACCAAACAAAAGAAAATGAAAACATGTACTTTTACTTCTCATTATTTTTCTCAAAATTTTTCAAGAAATATAAGGAAATCTATATTTGGGTGGGAAATATTTCTTAAAATTTCAAGAAAATGAACCAAACACCCTATAATTGACACCACCCTCTAGCAAAAATTTTCCAAGTAGGTAATAGCATTGACATAATAGTGAACCCAGTACAATAATAATCATATTTATAATTTGTTTCTAATGGCCCAACTCTAGGCCCAAAGCCGAAGTAGCAACTTATATGCCATCTTATTTAGAAAGAAGAAATAAACAAGTTGGTATGGATTCCATCCGCACCTTGTGTAGTTTGAGTTATATATATATATATATATATATATATATATATATATATATATATATATATATATATATATGAGAAATATGTGTATGCTTGGTACCAAGCACCATTTTGATGCTTGGTAGTGAGGTGTATCAATCACATCCACTTCTCAACCCATGTGCTTGTGGTCCCCATTTGATGAGTGGATGTGATTGATACACCTCAACTATCAAGTATCAAGTACCAAGCATACCCATTTTTCTATATATATATATATAATGTATATGAGGTGTGACTCATTTTGCTAAATGAGCTTCCAAGAGATAGAGCCACCTCACCACATGGCTATCTCTTGGTAGCTCATTTAGCAAAATGAGCCACCTCATATCCATCATTATATATATATATATATATATATATATATATGAGGTGTGACTCATTTTGCTAAAATAGCTTTGAAAGAGATACAGTAATGGTGAGACCCACCTTGCTAGTCACATCAAAAGTGTGGAGTGTGGACCTCACCACTCTATCTCTTGGTAGCTCATTTAGCAAAATGAGCCACCTCATATCCATCATTATATATATATATATATATATATATATATATATATATATATATATATATATATATATATATAGGGTTTTTTCGATATTAGTCCCTTAAATCATTAGTAATTTGATATTAGTCCCTTAAATATGCGTATTTTGATATTAGTCCCTCAAATTGCTTAACTATATTGATAAGAGTCCCTAAAGTTAGTTGGGGTTATAAATGCCATGGAATATTCCGTTATGTGTAACTTTTGTAGGGTTAGGACAGTTATACCCTCCCCTCTAAAACCAAAACCCACTAACCCGTTAAGACAACCACCACAAAACCCGAACACATTACCTATATCATCTTCTCCAACGGTCTGCTCCTAGTAAACCCACCTCTCCAACGGCTCTTTTCCAATTTCGAGTCTATAAAGGGCCATTGATATTCCTCCATTGACCCAATCTCCTCTTCTATCCTAGATCTCAAATCCTATTGTGAATTTGCCATGGAGTTTTCCATGTCTTCCGCGAATTCAGTTCCAAGTGATGGGGCTAACTTGAGATGTTATTGTGGATTGTACTGCAAGATTCGGACTTGTAAGCAAGGGGATAATAAGGGTCTTCAATTCTATGGTTGCCCGCAGTATAGAAATTCAACAAACAAGGGTTGTGGGTATTTTGCTTGGGTTGATGACAATCGGAGTTTAATGGTGAAAATGTCAAAGGAAATAAGCATGTTATCTAGAAAGTTTGATGAAGTTCTGTTGTTGATGAAGATCCTTTTGGTTGTATTGGGGTTTTTGATTTTTTTCAAATTTTTATAAATTTTTTTAGCAATTTGCTGCAATGTGTAATATCAGAGAAGTTTAATGGAATTAAGTAATGAGGTTTCTTGTCAATTCTTATAATTAATGTATAATACACCCATGCCATAATATAACTGCACCATAATATACACTTATTAGCACATGGTGTATTATACACCTATCACCCATAAACAATAATGCTAATCATCCTTTTCTACACATTTAACATGCACCAACAGACATAAACATTGCAAAAACATCCTCTTCTTGTTATTTGCACAAAACAAACAAAACCTGATAAAACCAATCATACTCAACATAATCATACTGTAGGGTCGTTGATCTAACACACTTAAACACTAGAGGGGGGGGGGGTGAATAGTGTTTTATAAAATTTTATGCAAAATAGATAATAAATTGCAATAAGATAGCAACAATCACAGAAATTTAACAATCACAAACACAGGGATTTTATACTGGTTCCACCTTCCCGGTGTACATCCAGTCCCCAAGCAAATCCCGCTTGAGAGTTTCCACTATGATTTTGAAAATAAATTACAAAATCAAACACAAACCTGACCAATTTGCAAGCCCATGCAAATTGCAACAATCTCAAACCTGAGATCACCAACTCTCACACCCGAGAGTTCCTTTTTGAAGAAGAAATACAATTCCTATAAGCCTTGAAGTGTTGGTGATGTGCAGCAGTGGCTTAGGAACTTTTTTAATCTTTGATATTGCCTAAATCTTATTTTGAATGTAGTGAAATCAATATCAATATCAGATTTAACCTTTTAGAATTCTTTTTCTTTCTTTTGGACTTTCAAAACTCAAGAAGAATGCATAAAAAATTGTTTTATATTTCGAAGTTTTGTATATATATGTCCCTTGAAAAGACACTTTTGAAAGCCAAGAAGCGGATATTAACGAACAAAGCGTTCATAAATTCAAATTCGAAAAGTCGAAAAGCGTATCTGTAGTCGACTACAAGCGGTCATTAGTCAACTACTCAGTAAAAGCGGACTTTATAAAAACAGTTTTGTAGCTTAGTAGTCGACTATCTTGTAGTCATTAGTCGACTACTCAATTGACGAATGTTGAAAATCGTTTTATAATTTAGTAGTCGACTACTTGTAAAGATAGTCGACTACACCGTGATATGACGAACTTGATTTTCGATGTAAGCCCTTAGTAGTCGACTATACTATACTAGTAGTCGACTACTCGTAATTTTACGAATTATGAAATAGTGTCTAAGTCTCAATTAGTCGACTATCTTGTAGTCATTAGTCGACTATTACGTAAAATGACGAAACTTTAATTTGACATTAACACATGACTAGTCGACTACTATACTAATTAGTCGACTATTAAAGATAAAATGATGTTAATGCAATATTTTAAAACTTGTAAAATAACTAATAACTCTAATGGTTAATATAGGGATTTCTATAATTAACCAACACACTAAGCATGTGTTAGTGTGTTCTAAGTGTGTGTGTGTGTGATCAAGGCTTGTACAATAGTTCTAAGTAAAGAAGAGAAAAAAATTACATTTAACTTGCTTCTCATCATCATCTTCGATACTTCATAATGCCTTGAGCTTAGCTTGCACTTGTCCAAATTTGATAATAATGATATCTGCATCAACAAGTTATAATACACACAAAACACATAGATAGAACACATATTGTTATCATCAAAATACTAACTTGAGAATATGAAAATCAACACATACTTTTCACATTGCAGATTTACACAAATGCACAAAATGCTATGAAGATACCATAGGTCTTCAACAATATCCACAAACATAAGTCTTTAACAATATCCATAACATTAAAGTCATTACAATATCTGAGTTTCACTTTGACAAAATGCCATGTACAAACTAAAACATGGTCTTTAACAAAATACCATGTTACTTGGTGTACACAATCCAAAATTAGCAAAATATCATGTACACACAGTAACACAGTCAGAAAGCTCACAAAATACACTTCTAGTCATAATATCCACAAAATTACATGGTCATGGACAAGACCACAAAGTTCAATACCACCTCACATTGCCAAATACTCCAGATTCTGATGCTTGAGTACTTTGGTTGGCTTGTTGTACTTGTTCTTCTTGTGGGAGGGGTGGATTATGAGATGGTGGTTGTGGCGGACTCCAAGTTGCAGATGGTTGAGATGGGGATGGTGGTTGTGGTGTATTCCATGTTGCAGTAGCCCTTCCTCTTCCTCCCCTTCCTCTTCCTCTAACAGCATTACTCCTTCCTCTCCCTCTAGTAGTATGTAGTTTTGACCTAATACTAGTTGATCTACCAACACTACAATCAATAGGCTGGTGTTAGTATACAATATAATGATTTAGTAGACAAAATATGAATAGAAATCACCTTGTTCCAAATGATTCACTGTGCTGTTGTTGTACACCTTGGCTACTTCCAGTAATGCTATGTTCATTAACATGGCTACAAGCAATGATGATATTAGGATTTAGTTATTTAAATGACATGTGCAAAAAATATAGTCAAAATTTCTTACATTGCTGTATTAGCTTCTTGAGTACTCCCATCTGCTACATTTATAGGATTTTTGCAAGAGTTCTTGTGATGGCCTAAGCCTTTGCATCTTGTGCATCTGTGCACTCTTTTGCTAACTTGTGATGCTCTAGCCCTCCCAAGATCATTTTCATCTTTTCCCCTTATCCTCTTTTTCTTTGGCCTTCCCCTTGGTCTTTTTGTATGTGGAGGGGTTATTGTAAAATCCTTCATGAATGGTTCCCATTGGTCCTGTGATGGTAGAACTCCAATTGACTCTGCATATGCCACCCTGTATCTGCATGAATTTAAAGCAAATAAGTATTAATACACTACATAATCATGCTAGAAAGTAAATATTATGTAGAAATAAGAGTGCATACTTATCCACAGTGTAGTAGGAGATATGTTATGATTCTTCTTGACATCTTTAAGAATTTTGTAGGCAATCCAATAACAAGTAGCTTGTTCATTACCACAATTATTAACACCAACACATGTATGTGGATTTCTAAGCCTTGTGACCTCCATAGTTTGACCATCTTTCAGACCCTTGCATCTCAATTGCCACTCACAGCCCTCTCTTTTGCATTTAACTACAACTCTCACATGGTCATTTTTAACATATTGATAGTTAAAGTTGTTCTTAATACTGTGTTGTTGCAGTGCATACCTCAAGTGTTTGATGTCAACAAATTTCTTGCCTTCATAAAATTCTGGATCTTCTAAATCAAAGCTGTAAACAGAGTCCTCTTGAGCCTGGCCAACACTAGCATCATCTTCACTTCCTTTCTCCTCCTCAAAACTATTCAATGAATGATATTCATCTTCTGAAACACAGTCATCTGCATCATCTTCACAATCCTCCGCATTGTCAACTTCTATTTTGTCTCCAACAATGTCATCTTCATTAGTATTCTGTTCACTGCCATCAACTTCACCATCATTCAAACCCCAGTTAAAACCATCTTCACCCACTCCCCAATCTAAATTATCGCCCACATAACCTAGATTCACAAATCTATCATCATTAACCCCAAAATTCTCCTCTTCATCACTAGATAATTCATCCATGTCTATATGAATGGACTTGGTGGACTTATGTGCATGCTCTCTAGGTGGATTTCTTCTCCTATTAGACACTGGTATATTTAAACTCATGCTTGGAACACTCTCAAGTGTTAAGAACAATTCAAGCCTCCTCCTCCTTAAGTGATTTTTAATCACACCCATATATACACCATTAGTCTTGATTCTAGCAAACATCCTAGGATTTGTTTGTGAATTTCAGAGGACAACTTTATTATGTTACCCTTAACAACTGGTAGAAATTCTGAAATTAATTCACCCATCTTCTTCAATGAAGTGTTACTAACATCTACCCTCAGTGTCTTTTGGTTTCCACACTCATATTTTTTCCTAGCAGTCCTAGGTATATTCCTCCAATACCCATTATACCTCAGTACAATTTCCACAATACCCTCCTCCATGAAGAATCAACAACATAAAACCTACATGTATTAACCAAAACCACATTTCAAATATCAATTTAAACACACATGCAATGCATAAACTCAGTTAACCTTAAATAAATACACATTTGATTATTATGATAATACAAAAGCATCATAAATACTAAATTCAAGGCACATTTCAAATGGCACCATACAAGTGTATCAAAATTACAGTAATCAAACATTCTAACTAAGCACAATATCAAATTAAACCCACATGCAAATGAATAAAAACTCAGTTACCCTAACATGAATACACATTTGAGGTATAATGGCCGATAATAACACAATTAATCATTCAAATTAATTTCAAGGCACAATATATACTAAATATAATTCTAATTGAACAAAATCATCACAATCTACATAAATCTACTTCAAATCATCCCCATAAAGGCGCATAATTCAATAACAGACATCAGAGCCCTAATCTTTTAGTCCTAACATAGCAAAATCAAGGGGAAAATAGTATGTAAGCCAGATCATCAATTACCTGAGCAATTGCTACCGTACGTCTTCACGTCACCCAAATCTCGTGGGGGTTCTTCTTCTACATTTTGCTGCTAGGTTTTGGACTGGATTCAACTCGTTTAATTAGGGCTCGAGATCAACATTAGGGAAAAATCGCCTCTTTCTTTTCCAAGATCGAACCGAAAGACGTAAAGAGAAGAGGGGGGAAATTAGTTTGGTGAGTCTATTCAATGTAAGTGAGGGCATTTTAGTAACTGGATATCATTGGTTGATGTAAACCAAACCAGGGTTAGGGATTTTTGACAGAAGTGTTAACAGAGGGACTCTTTTCAATATAGTTAAGCAATTTGAGGGACTAATATCAAAATACGCATATTTAAGGGACTAATATCAAATTACTAGTGATTTAAGGGACTAATATCGCAAAAAATATATACTCTCTTTTTATTCTACAAAGTAAAAAAAGGGGATTTTTTTTTCTTCTCTCTCGACTAGTACCCCTCCCCCTCTCTTTACTTTTTATTCTACAGAGTAAAAAAGGAGAAATTTAGGGTTTGAAGTACGAAGAAGACAACAATTTAAGAAAGAAAAACAATGAAGATGGGGTGCATCTAAAAGGCTTTCTTTCTACTTTGCAATTTAGTTTGGATAACCATTCAATTTCATTAGTCATCATTATAAAGGTATATTTTTTATTAAATTAACATTGACATTATCAATTACAACGGTTTCCATGGAGAGATCATTTTCTTCAATGTAAATTATGAAGAATCTTTTGTGAGTGAACAAAAGATCAATGGTTGAACGACAACTTAGTAACTTACATTGAAAACGATGTATTTAATGGTCTTTCGAATGAGACTATAATGCAACAATTTCAAAACATGAAGACACGTAGGGATTATTGTAATTTTTCTTAGTTAAATATATCTTTTGTATCTCTCACCAAAGCTCATGATATATTGAATACGAGAGAAATATTAGTTATATCATCTTTTTATATATATTGTGACATCATTATCATGAATTTATGGCTCCGCCACTACAGGTTTGGCATTGTTATTAAGAACTTGCTAGCATGCAAAGGTATGTTGTAGTGGCAAATGAGATCACAACTTAATCAAAAAAAATCCGGAGAGAATTTTCCTTGTATTTGATACTAAAGAATCTCATTATGGAGTTGGTCTTTCTTGGTATCTTTTTCTCCCTTTCTTTTTCTCTTTTAAATAACTAGTGGGTTGTAATGTCCCTAGAATGTTCTCATCTGCTGACAAATTAAGCAAATTGTGATCTCATGGGATCTGTTTAAACCCGACATGGATCTAGTATTTTATTGTTTTTTATTATCATATCTACAAAGTTCGTTGAATGTCAAAACATAATCAACTTCTAAAGTTTAAAATGATACGTAACTAAGGGGCAATTATAAAAGTTCTTGGAATGATGAAGATAATAAAGTGAGTATCACATCAAACATCTAACCGTAATTTAGGCTAACTTAGTGAAAAATGCCTCTTTTTGTCAATAAAATCACAATTAGACAAGACCTCAGCACAGACTTTTGACAAGGTTTAGGTTAGGTTCGGTATGGCTAAGCCTAACCATGCAATTAGTGCGGACAATATGTGTACGGAGCAACTTGGGCCCAGTGAGACCAAATGGTCCAATGGACCTTAACCCAAAGTACATTGGAGTGGACATAGGACCCACTTCACATAGCTTGAAGGGAACCATCTTGTCTGCCATGAAAACAAAAGGAAGAAGGATAAAGGATAGAAGAAGCCAAAAAAAGATTATATTTTGTCATCCCCACATATTATGGTCCACAAAGCTTCAAAAACTTAATTTCTCACCCTGTACCCATCCGTCGCAATGCCTTAAATGACTTTCAAGCCTCTTTTTTTGAAATAAGACATCTTTTTATATATTAAATAAATTCAATGTGGACGATTAGTATCAAAGGTACTTAATTTCTAGTGTAGGACTCTCTTAAGTATTAATAACGGTTGATGATTAAAAAATTTTAATCTAACATGTCAAGCAAGTTGACGGCTCTTGTACGTATATGTCAAAATCTAGACTTTTGAAACATTGCCTTTTATTTAGAACTATTTTAAATTCGTGGTTGGTAGGAATGAAACCTAGATTGTTTTGATACCATGTCAAAGGTCCCCATCATTATACCAAATATCCGAAATAGTGGAGATGTTGAAGGTTATGATTTTATACTCTAATATTCTCTTGCAGGTTAAGCGTCCAGCCCCAACCTAGGCTTGCGTAGGGATATCTGTTTCTAGGTCTGTTTTAAATATGTGCCCAGTGGGAACTCAACCTAGATTGTTCTAATATCATGTCAAATGTCTCAAGCATTGCATCAAAGCTCAAAGTTGTAATGAAGGTTGAGGGTTAGAATTGTTGGAGTGGTAATAATATGCCCTTAAACATCCAATGCAAGTTATGATATATTTTTAAAATATTAATAGATTTAATTATTGTACATATAATTTGGGTATCATTTATATAATTGTTATAGTATCCTTAGAAATTATTTTGTTAGATCATGAATTGTGATAGTCACTTGCTTGGAGATGTGATCTAACTTAGAGATTTCTTAAACTTGTGATTAACCTATAACTGGTAAAAAATAACTTTGTTATTACATGTTATTATGCATGACATCGATATGTGAGATGTGGTGGTGGGCCTCAACCACCGGGAATGGAGATCCCCCGGGTGTATGTCCTAAGCACGCATTATGATGTGCATAGCACTATACCATATTTAAATTCTGTAGAATAAGTCAATTAGGAGATGGAGAATTCAGATTATTACATGGTTCCTTTGACTTGATGATATCATTTCCGATTTGATAATTTAGTATTCTTTAATGTGATGGTTAAGCTTGTTTAACAAGCGCTACACAACCTGAAACGTTAGGTTGCTAGATTTCATTTAGAAAAATGGCGGATATCCGGTATGATCATTATGATGAGTTAATTAATTATACATTCCCATGAAGTTATTAAAATCCCACCGGTAGGTGATTTTAAAAAATATTTTTAAAATTTTATTTTCTTATAAAAATAAAATATTTTGATGTTTCAAAATAATTTTTATTTATGTTCATGGGGTTTGCAATTTAGGCATGAACAATTAGGTGAACTGTC
>CM022702.1:27700263-27702763 GCA_012295165.1 Asparagus setaceus
TCATTTTATAGTTACGAATCTCTCGGTTATAGTTATAGAATCTAAATGGTTAATTGATGAATCTCTCAAGAATATTTTTATATTTTTATAATTTATTTAATAGAATCATCCTTTTATTGTTACGAGTCTCGGTGATATTTAAAGAATCGAATATTTTATTTATAGAATATATCTATAATGTTTAAGTATTTATACTATTCATTTAATGTAATCATCATTCTATAGTTAAAGAATCTCTCGATATTTTACGAATCTCTCGATATTTTACGTAATCGAATGCTTTATTTACGAATCATCATTCTATATTTATAGAATCTCTAAGTGATATTTACGAATCGATTGTTTTATTGACGTAATCAAAATGCTTTATTTATAGAATCATCATTCTATATTTATAGAATCTCTAAGTGATTTTTACGAATCTAATTATTTTATTGACGTAATCGAATGCTTTATTTACGAATCATTATTCTATATTTACGTAATCTCTAAGTGATTTTTACGTAATCGAATGCTTTATTTATAGAATCTCTAAGTGATTTTTACGAATCGATTGTTTTATTGACGTAATCGAATGCTTTATTTATAGAATCTCTAAGTGATTTTTCTGAGAATCTGAATGTTCTATTGACAGCATCTTTCAGAAATATTTTTAGTATTCTTACTACTCTGTGTTTTTTACAGAATCAGGATTGTATTTGTTTTGGTTGAGAATCTGCGGGATTCTCTTGCCTTTGCTGGTGATTCGATGACGATTGTATTTATTTTGGCTGAGATTTTGCTCGCTCGTAATCCCTAGGCGACTCGAACACGTTTTGAGTGAAACCCTAGATCGTGAATCTCAGCTAAAAATTTTTTGAAAAAAATGTTGTGCGATCCCTCAGTTCTGTAAACTAGTAGAATATGTAAAGTTTTTTTCAAAAAAAAGGTGGTTGCGATTTTTAAAGATTTGACAGTTAATTTCTTTTATACCTCTGGGCTTTTTACCTATTTATCCTTATTTCAGTTTCTAATGTCTATTTAATTACACTATTGTCACCTTGATTTTGACAGAATCTGAGCCTTTGTTTTTGTATCATGGATGGTTGATATTTGGTTCTTAGTTCTCACATTTATTTGGGTTCTAATTGAACCGCCCATATATATATATATATATATATATATATATATATATATATATATATATATATATATATATATATATATATATATATATATATATATATATAGTTGAGCTAGGCTACTATTAATAGTATCTAACATGCGGATACGATCAACCTAATTTTAAAAATCGAAATCCAAAAATAAAAATTTGAACCTGTTGATGGTTTTAATCACACAGTTAATAAGTCATAGGAGTCTCGATTGATTAACGGTGGGCTCACGATCTTTCTCCGAATATCTGATGGGAGGATCGAACGACGCAATCCTGCACAATAAGACAATCATAAGAGGGCGGGGTCTAGCACCCCAGTTGTTCCTCCGATTGAACTATTATGGTCCTTAAATGGTCCAAATGCTAATCCACTATAAATAAGGGGCAAATGCCTCGCACTAAAGATAAGCCTACTGGCCCCCAGCAGCCTAAACATCAGTTCATTAGACCAGGTCGACACGAAAGGCGGAATGAGTCGACATCTCTCGTAGGCTCGGCCGAGCTCTTATGCGGGTCGGCTCGTCTTTTTCAAGTCGACCCATTCCCTCCAGGTCGACCCCCTCTGATCTTGATCGACCCCCACTCACCGGGACGACCCCTCGTCCGCTTGTCCAACATGCACCCGGCCATTATCAACCGACCCCTCCCACTGCCGACTCGAAAGGCGGTGCTTCTCGGCACCCCTTATGAAAACTCGCATAGATGCTGCAACCTCGATTCTTGAGCTGACAAGTTATCGCCATCACATTTAATGCTAGCCAAAGCCATCATTTACTTCGCCCCTAAGACTTTAAGACACATCGAACCACACCGAAACCACCATCCCGCCGTCAAATCTCATTTAATGCGGACTAGACCCTCGCCACCCAGCAAGCGACATGTGTAAAAGGTGGATCTAACTCAGCCGACGGCCCATGCCTAGTCGAAGTGACCCTCCTCCACTTAGTGAATGACACCTGTGATGCTAAATCTGACACAGCCGCCAGCTCAATCTTAGCCCAAATGATAGAACCACCCTTTGCACAAGATATAAAAAGCAGACTGTTCTAATACTAAAGGTAAGCCATTTTTCCTCCCTACACACTTTACAAAAGAATTCCTACTGTTCATTTTCTTCTCCACTCAAGCACACTGCTGACTCGATCGTCGAAGGAACAACCGGGGTGCTAGACCCCGCCCTCTTATGATTGTCTTGTTGTGCAGGATTGCGTCGATCGATCGTCCCATCAGATATTCGGAGAAAGATCGCGAGCCCACCGTTAATCAATCGAGACTCCTGTGACTTATTGACTGTGTGATTAAAACCATCAACAGTTTGGCGCCCACCGTGGGGTTACTTTCTTC
>CM022702.1:27707763-27799336 GCA_012295165.1 Asparagus setaceus
ATAGGAGCATTGCTCTATATATATATATATATATATATATATATATATATATGAACACACACACATATATACATACATATATATATATAGAGAGAAAATTGTAGGAACTTGATACCAAGTATAAATTTTATGCTTGGTAGTAAGGTGTCTCATTCTCATCCACTCTCCAACCCATGTGAATGTGGTCCTCCATTTGAATGAGTGGATAGGAATAAATCACCTCACTACCAAGCACAAAAATTTGTGCTTGGTGCCAAGTTCCTTCATATTGCTTCTCATATATAATATCTCAACTTTTAACAAAATCTAATTTGTCTATATATATTGTTGATGTTGGGAATCACATAGTCACTTAGTTATGAATTAAGGAATTTAGGGTCCGCTAACTTCTCCGAATATCCGGTTATGAGATGAGTTGTTCTTCCCTGAACATGCAAGAGCTCGTAAGAGGGCGGGGTTGGTTTCCCGGTTGTTCCTCTGACGATCAAGTCAGTAACTTGCTTGAGTGGGTAAAAAGTGAACTGATGAAGTTCTCAGTGAGTAGAAAATATTGCTTAGAAATTGCTCACCTTGATGTGGGGAATAGTCCCCATATTTATAGCGATAATAGAGGGGTAGTTTGGTAACCATTGAGTATAGGTGAGTCGGCATTTACTTCTGAGATGTCGACTCTTGAGTGGAGAGTCCGCGTCGGCATTTAATGTGAAGTGACTGGAGGCATGGGGTGTCAACATGGTCTGATGTGTCATAAAGATTGTAGGCGTTAAAAATTGCTTATCAGTACCCGAACAAGACTCGTAAACGGTGGGTTGACAACCGACGATCCGTCCGACAATAGCGACCGAGAACTCACGGCAGCGATTCGCGCGCCAAAATGCGTAAAGCGAGTCGGCGGCGCATGAAGTGAGTCGGCAAAGCGTCTGAGCCAGAAACTACGTGTCGTGGAAAAAACCCGACGACGAAGTTCGACGAGGCGAGTTGACTAAACTCAAAAGCCGACAAGACGGAATGAACTATACTTAGTCCGTCGATGCAAACGAACCGTTCGAGCTCTTAAAGTTGATCGGGTACGGACTCAAACACATGGCGACATCAGGAGCAAAACTAAGCGGAAGGCAGAAAGTCGACGGAAAGCGGCGCAAGGCAATGACGACAGCGGTGAACCTCGGCCAAGTGGCGAGGTGGCTCGACAAGTGGCCGAGCCACCTTGGTGGCGGCACCCGATTTGTATAAATAGGGGGTCTGTTAGTTCAAGGGGATTTTGGGGAGACTTGGTGAATTCTTGCGATTTGAGGGGATTCTGAGTGATTTTGGAGTTTGGATTCTCGCGAGATCTACGAGCCGCCGACGATAGTTCCGAAAGCACCGGCGAGCACGAAGTTCAATCGACAATCACGAGGTAAACAAACCAGATTGACTCTGGTCAGTATTGTGATTTCTCCTAGTAGATCTCACCCTCCCGTGATCCTCTCGCCGTGAGTGTGATCCACGGCGATCCTCTCCCGTGAGTGTGATCCCCTTTGGCATCTCGTTTCCCATTGAAGCGAGCCTTCCGTCTGTAGTTCGGAACGGGTTTCCACGGATCGAATTGCGGTGGTCCACGGACGATTCAAGTCCCGACGGTGAAGAACCCACAAAGCGAGGATCCCGTATAATAGAGATCAGTGTTTGTTCCTCTGAGGAAAAAAGTTGTAATCTTTTGTTTTCATTGTGCGCCTTAAAATAAAAGCGATTTTTCTTTGTTTGAATTTTGTTGTAGGCCCAAGAAGGCGTAAGCAAGTTCAAGCGACAATGAATGACAAACCGACTTTTACCGCGAACAAGGCGGCGACCACGGTGGAACCACCGGCCAGTCGGAGGTCCGTGCGATAACACAGGATTCTTATCCGGTGGAGGAAGAGGTCGAGTTGAGTTCGACCAAGAGAAGTTCGAGTACCTATCCTCACCCTCCTCGAGATCAGTTCCCCGCGCTCCAAGAAGGTCTCCGCCGCAAGGAGAACCGATGGGCCTCCGATGTAGAGCCCGGGGCCGAGTCAATCCAGCGCATGGTGTGAAAATCCCGCCGGTGCCCGAAGTCGATTACTTGGCGAGATGAGCGCCGATGGCGCGCTTTCCAGCGAGCCGCCAAAGGCGGCGACAAAGCATGGCGCGAAAATACGCCAAGGCCATGCAATCCATGGATGGGGTCGCTTCTGGCGGATCTAAGATCGAACTTACCTTGAGAGGCTCCGGCCTCAGCGTCGGCAGTTCATCAAGCCGTCAACCAACGAGTGGGTCCGTGTCAAGCGGAACAGCTCCAGCGAGGCGTATCGAGGCGTCGTGCACTTCCGCGAGGCGAGAGTTGGTACAACAAGCTCGCGGAATTGAAGAAGGAGGTGGGGAAGAAGCCGCCAAGATACCGCCGTGTTTGGAGGCCCAAGTCTAACGGTGCCCCAACCCGATTGCCCACTCCGGTTCTGTCCGACACTTAAGCGAAGGCTACAAGCGTTAAACTCGGCGCCAAAGTCCAAGTCCGACGGCGCCAAAGTCAAAGGCATCGCATCACGAATGCGGTGGTGAAGCCAACTCCGCCACCACCACCAATCCAACTATCAAGGATCGTTTGAGTCCTCACGAAGGAATCACGGGTCACTCCTCATGCGAGGAGGTGCACCCGCTCCCGCGAAGGAGGAAGATCCTATGGTCCCACCAACCGAATAAAGATCAAGTCCGAGAGTCCGCCGAGACTTCACGCCACATAAGCGTAAAAGTCGAGGCGAAGTCACTTTCGTAATTTCTAAGGAGACGCTTGCCTCGATGACGACACGCTATACCGAGGGATCGGACGACACACGGCGGTTTCTCCCATCATACCGATGAGTCGATACCGAAAGCGTGGGGTACGAGGAAATCTCTGAGGGATTCCCCAAAGTCATACGGCCGTGCTTGAGCTCTAAGCTCATCAAGACAAGGTTTCCTGAGTGCAATTGTCGGCAAGAAACTCCGTAAAGAGTTTCGGTCTTCCAGAGACTTAGCACCGACACGCCAAGACCTAGGTCAAGGCGATTCGTAAGGATGGCATCCCGAGAAGATGAATTGTCGAGGTCACTAATAATATGACCAAAGAAGAACCGCTGCCACCTGCTATTCCCCAAGATCGAACGGCTAACTCGCTTATGGTCCGACTATCCGGTCCGTGATACCTACAAACTTCTAAAAGGGATACCCACGGAGGATGATGCGTCGATATTGGCTCCGCATCGCCTCGATCATATCAGATCTAGTGAAGGGAGCCCCTAAGAAACGCTTTATGATCGCATGCATCGGGTAAAATGTTGACCTAAGCGCTATAAACAACGGAAAACTTCGCTAGAGATGGATTTGGCCATGCATCGGCGAGAGAAATGCACCACCAACAGATCCAAGCCTTGACAAAGCATCGAGGTGAATCGAGTCAGCGATCGACGCCGATCAAGATGACAAATGACCGGACTGTGAGGAAGTACAAGAGGAGGATAACCCTTAAACCACGCAACGCACATTATAACGTAGAGGCCGCTGCTCATGAGAACGAAGATCAAAGACCTCGAAGCAAAATCAACACATTAATTTCGGCCAAGAGGTGAAGAAGATGTATTCCTTGCCCATACCCGAGGGAGTGGGAATCAATCCCGCACTGCCTAAGTTTAATTTAATAAACTTCACACCGCTTGACGGAAGGGTTCCCCGACGCAAAGACTTGATTTACTTCAAGTCGCACTCGAGTCATATCCGAAACGAGCCCCGATGGTTCGGCCATTCGGTACCCTCTGGGAGCCGCTTCGATTGGTACCGCCTCGCCGTGGAGCATTCATACCGGGACGACATGGAGTCTAGCTTCCTCACCAATTTCTTCAAGACGATACCGGCATCGATCGACATTGCTCGATGAGAAGCGTAAGGATGGAGAAATTGTGGATATTTTTGTCAAACGATTCTAACAAGGCAATGAACTATCGGGATCCAATAACGAAGAGTTCATCCTTCGCACCGCCACAACAACTTGTCGATAGACGTGCTCGAGGCAATGGGGACAAAGACCGCCTATAACGCGGAAGGACTTGAAGGTTCGTGGAGAGCAAGTCAAAGATTCCTCAAGAGGAAAAAGGCGAAAGAGGCCACCACGCCAGAAGCCCGCGCAACTTTGTCCCACGCGCAAAGGGAAAGAGCAGCCAAGACGGTGGTTGCGAACCAAACATTCCAACTCCAACCCAAAGAAGAGCGCAAAGAAGAAGAACAACGGGCTAACAAAGCAATCAATGTGGCAACCGGGCCACGTAAACGAAGGCCTTAGAGCCGAGATTTTGAAGTCCTATTCCTTTAGGGACGATTTAGATTCCGGTCTCTTCAAATATCTTGTCGAAAATAACAAGATCAAGCTCCTCCGATTCGTAATCAAGAGGAAGCAATGAGGACTAACGACCCAAAATATCATACAGATCACAGTGGCAATTCATCACCCCACTAAATCTCGCTTCACTTTAAGGATAAAATCCAAGCTTTAATTGACGTAGGGTCATCACTATGAAGCCGCCCAAAGAAAAGAAGGTCGGAGCAAATGCGTGTCCATAAGATTTGGGTCGGCACATTGACATGGTTTGAACCCAAACCAGTGGTCAAAGTCGCAATGAAGACGGTGAATGACGACCCACACAAGCAACGCCAGAAAGGACTTGTATCATATACAGCCCCAAATGGCGAAGTCCTGTGGATCCACCCAGACCTGCTTGAGGATGAGCAATGGGTAGCCTCTTCTTCATTGAAGAAAAAATCAAAGCGGAAGGGAAAGGCATGCCATGCCGCCTCGCACTCGAGGGAGATGACGAACAGGTGGTAACATTCCAGCTGTCCGAAGGGGAACCTGAAGCCCACGCCACCAGGAGCGGACACGAGTACAAATACAAGTACCCGGAAGTCCCCGACCCTAATGCCAAGATCGGCCGTAACTAGGGGTGCCAACGATTCACCACTACCAGAAAGCGCACAGCAGTGGCCGCCAAAGAAGCCACAAATGGGCAGCCACAAGAAGTTCAGCTCGGCGCCTCGCTCAATCACCCGATTAGAAGAGACAAACGGAATTCCAACGCCCATATCGCCGACGCTATGGCCCACTAATATTCCCGCCAATCACTTTCTACGAAGTTGTCTGGGTTGTCAAAAGAGACAAGAGAAGCTCTTCAAGAAGCCCTCACGATTCAGAGGTCTTCCTCACCCGTGATTAGGCCGAGTCCGTAAGAGTCGGCCCAACAATGCAACTCTTGCGGCTAAACACTTCCTTTGCATCACCTTTACAAAGGAGGATATGCAGACGGAATTCCAAGCACGATAGGCCGCTATACTTCACCGTATATTGGTTAGTGAAGTTAACCGGATCCAAGTCGATCCGTTCCCGCGGAGCATCATGCCCTCGGCCATGTATCATCTTGAATCCCCAAGAAGTCGGCGCCAACAGCACACATGATCTACGGATTTAACGCCAGCGGTCTCGGTAAAATTCGGATAAAGTGCCAAATGGGGACTTAAAGCCCACGCCACCGTGAGCGACACCAGTACAAATACAAGTACCCGAAGTCCCCGACCCTAATGCCAAGACGCCGTCAACCGGGTGCCAACGATTCTCACTCGCCGAGAAAGCGAATGCCAGGGGTCGCTAAAGAAGCCACATAAGCGGCCACAAGAAGTTCACCCAAGCCTTTGCTCAATCACCCGATTAGAAGAGACAAACCGAAGCTCCAACGCCCATATCGCTTCGACGCTATGGCCCAATTGGCTAATATTCCGCATAGGATCACTTTTACTTAATCATGGGTTGTCAAAAGAGACAAGAGAAGCTTTTCAGAAGCCCCGGCCGATTCAGGTCTCTCCTCACCGATTAAGCCGAGTCCGTAAGAGTCGGCCCAACAATGCAACCTTGCGGCTAAACACTTCCCTTGCATCACCTTTACAAAGGAGGATATGCAGACGGAATTCCAAGCACGATAGGCCGCTATACTTCACCGTATATTGGCTCTAGTGAAGTTAACCGGATCCAAGTCGATCCTGTTCCGCCGTGAGCATCATGCCCCTCATACCATGTATCATCTTAGAATCCCGCAAGTCAAGGCCAGCATATGATCTACGGATTTAACGCTAGCGGTCTCTACCGGGTAAAATTCGATAAAGTGCCAAATGGGGACTTAAAGTCCAAGTCACCGCTATGTGATTGACGCAGACTTCCTATAACTTATTGTTGGTCGACCTTGGATCCACAAGAACGCTATAGTCCCATCCACTCTTCATCGTGTCTCAAGTATGTAGACACTAATAATGAAGTCAAGACGGTGGTCGCGACAAACAACCGCTTAAGGGATGGAGAATTATTTCACCGATTCTCTCCTCTACGGTAATGAGTCCAAATCAATCATCGCCCAAGGCACGGACACGTGAAGAAGCCGATACCGGCCGGGCTTGATTATAGTGGTGGTTTTGTTTTAAATGACATTGTACCCCTTGTAATCAATCTTGACGATGAAGAATCGCCGATGAACATTGTAATTGGCAAATTGCCACCAATCAATAAATGACGATTTAGAGTACCCTTTGTCTTTGAATGATGTGATGACAGTTTATACAACAACCGGAGTTGCACTTACCGACTCTGGCCGCCTTGCTTTACACAAAAGCAGCCCGAGACTCTTTGGGACAACACTCGCCATCCCACCTAAGATCGAAGTATTGAAAAGACTTGGTTTACGGTAAAGGAGATGCGCCCAAAGACCAAATCATTTCTTAGAAGAAGACGAAGATGACAATGGCCTATCCTCCACACATTCGATATAGTCCGTAAACACCGGGTATCATGAAGAGGTGGGGTACGACTTGACACAAGGGAAGGTCTATATTTTGGGCAGGTCCTCGAGTCCTCCCAGAGCGCATATGTCCCAAGAGGGAAGCCGGATAATTATTATGCATTTAGACGGGATTGGGATACTAATCCTCTTCAAGATGAATGCTCATGGTCGATTGATAATAATCCACCCGATGAGGGGACGACATTCGCCCGATTCTTCGCTTGGGATTCCGACACCACCTGAGAAGCCTTCAAGGCTTTGATGTCAAATATGGCTACGGTCCATCCTGCTACCGCTGAGAGTGATGAAGACATGCCAACATGGGAAGACCCATGGATCCATCAACTCAAAGAGCAGCTTTGGGGATAGGTTCAACAAAGAGAACCCCCACTAAGGATGAGGTAGTCCAGTTAATATGGGTGACGAAGAGCATCCTAAGCTCATAAACATCAGCAATACTCTTCCTCGAAGAGAAGGAAGAGTTGATCGCCTTTAATCGTGGAATATATCGATGTATTCACCGAGCTACGAGGACATGCCAGACTCGACCTCTAATGTGGCTATACACATCACCCGATTAGAAAAGACAAACCGAAGCTCCAACGCCCCATATCGCTTCGACGCTATGGCCCAATTGGCTAATATTCCGCATAGGATCACTTTTACTTAATCATGGGTTGTCAAAAGAGACAAGAGAAGCTTTTCAGAAGCCCCGGCCGATTCAGGTCTCTCCTCACCGATTAAGCCGAGTCCGTAAGAGTTGGCCCAACAATGCAACCTTGCCGCTAAACACTCGCATCACTTTTACAAAGGAGGACATGCAGACGGGAATTTCAAGCACGATAGGCGCTATACTTCACCGTATATTGGCTCTAGTGAAGTTAACCGGATCCAAGTCGATCCTGTTCCGCCGTGAGCATCATGCCCCTCATACCATGTATCATCTTAGAATCCCGCAAGTCAAGGCCAGCATATGATCTACGGATTTAACACTAGCGGTCTCTACCGGGTAAAACCGATAAAGTGCCAAATGGGGACTTAAAGTCCAAGTCACCGCTATGTGATTGACGCAGACTTCCTATAGCTTATTGTTGGGTCGACCTTGGATCCACAAGAACGCTATAGTCCCATCCACTCTTCATCGTGTCTCAAGTATGTAGACACTAATAATGAAGTCAAGACGGTGGTCGCGACAAACAACCGCTTAAGGGATGGAGAATTATTTCACCGATTCTCTCCCTACGGTAATGAGTCCTAAATCAATCATCGCCCAAGGCACGGACACGTGAAGAAGCCGATACCGGCCGGGCTTGATTATAGTGGTGGTTTTGTTTTAAATGACATTGTACCCCTTGTAATCAATCTTGACGATGAAGAATCGCCGATGAACATTGTAATTGGCAAATTGCCACCAATCAATAAATGACGATTTAGAGTACCCTTTGTCTTTGAATGATGTGATGACAGTTTATACAACAACCGAGTTGCACTTACCGACTCTGGCCGCCTTGCTTTACACAAAAGCAGCCCGAGACTCTTTGGGACAACACTCGCCATCCCACTAAGATCGAAGTATTGAAAAGACTTGGTTTACGGTAAAGGAGATGCGCCCAAAGACCAAATCATTTCTTAGAAGAAGACGAAGATGACAATGGCCTATCCTCCACACATTCAGATATAGTCCGTAAACACCGGGTATCATGAAGAGGTGGGGTACGACTTGACACAAGGGAAGGTCTATGTTTTGGGCAGGTCCTCGAGTCCTCCCAGAGCGCATATGTCCCAAGAGGGAAGCCGGATAATTATTATGCATTTAGACGGGATTGGGATACTAATCCTCTTCAAGATGAATGCTCATGGTCGATTGATAATAATCCACCCGATGAGGGGACGACATTCGCCCGATTCTTCTCGTTTGGGATCTGACATCACTCTGAGAAGCCTTCAAGGCTTTGATGTCAAATATGGCTACGGTCCATCCTGCTACCGCTGAGAGTGATGAAGACATGCCAACATGGGAAGACCCATGGATCCATCAACTCAAAGAGCAGCTTTGGGGATAGGTTCAACAAAGAGAACCCCCACTAAGGATGAGGTAGTCCAGTTAATATGGGTGATGAAGAGCATCCTAAGCTCATAAACATCAGCAATACTCTTCCTCGAAGAGAAGGAAGAGTTGATCGCCTTTAATCAGGAATATATCGATGTATTCACCGAGCTACGAGGACATGCCAGACTCGACTCTAATGTGGCGACACATCGCCAATATCAAAATGGATGTCAAACTCCTGCCAAGCAACCGCAAAGACCTGCCCACAAATCTTGCGTGCAATCGCTGACGGTGAAGAAACTCATAGAATCGGATTCATCAAGGAAATTCAACATCCGGATTGGGTGGCTAATATAGTCCCTGGCCATGAAGAAGAATGGTTCGATTAGGATCTGTCGACTACGAGACCAACGCCGCTGTCTCGAAGACGACTTTCCTCTTCCAATCACCGATGTCATAGTCGACAATACGGTGGATTTGAAAGAATGTCGCTCATGGATGGTTTCTCGATACAATCGATCAAGATGCACCCCGATGATGCCAAACACACAGCCGCTCGTAACTTCCATCGGTATATATTGTTACACGCCATGCCGCTCGGCATGAAAATGCCGGTGCCACGCACCGAAAGCAATGACTAAAATTTTCCAGATCATCTCCGAAAACGGTCGAATGCTACGCCGACGACTTGGTCGTGAAAAGCCGCGGACAAAGAAGATCACATCAAAGATCTTAGAACGGTATTCGAGCTCATGCGACTCATCGCCTAAAGATGAACCCCGCCAAATCCTTCCTTGGGATGTCCAAAGGCAAGTTCCTGGCTTCATCGCCACCGACAAAGGAATCCACGTCGATCCTGACAAAGTAAACGCGATTCAAGAGTTGCAACCTCCGAGAAATCTGAGAGAACTCATGGGGTTACAAGGGCGACATGACATCCGACGGTTCATATCGAACCTATCCGGGAAATGCCAACCATTTTCTAAGTTGAACAAGAAGGGCGTGTCGTTTATTTGGGACGACGCCTATCAGAAAGTGTTTGAAGAGATCAAATCGTATCTTGCTAAACCTCCCGTTTGTTGCACCGCTGGTCGGAAAACCGCTTCGATCTACGCCAAGGCAACGGATCACTCGTTAAGCTTTACTCGCAGCAGACGAAGCCAGGTCACGGTAATGTGCGCGGTGTACTACCGGAGCCAAACATTAGCGCGCCAGTCTCCGATATCCAATGGTCGAAGCAATGCCTTGCATTAGTGTTCGCGATTCGTAAAATGCGACACTATTTAGCCGGACGCATAATTTATGTTATCTCTAACGAACCGGTCCGAATATTTATGACCCACCGCCTCAATGAGTTGGCGCTGGCTTAAATGGGCCTTGCTCTTGTCCCAATATGACTTGCACTTCAAACAACGTAAGTCGGTCAAAGGACAAGCGATTTGGCGATCTCTTGGTCGCCAACCCGACGACGGACGCAGCTTGAACTATATGACGATCTTCCCGATGAAGTCCACGGTCAACACTACATCGCACCAACAAATATGGCGATCGTATTTTGACAGAGCTTCGAGCTACCAACGCAAGTGCCCCGATGTTCTAAAATCTCCACCGAGTCGGAGTTGTCTTGATTTCCGAAATCATGTCATGCCCCGTGCTTATTCATTCATCAACCTTGTTTCAATAACGAGTCAATATAATGCGCTACTTATTGGACTTAGTTTCGCCAAGGAGCCGGGGTCGAGTATCTCGCCGCATGGCGATTCACAATTGATAGTTGCTGCATCCGTGGTGATTACGGTTAGGAATCCTCGATCCGTCCCCTATCATCGTAGCAATCGAAATGGCGTACTCATTCAAGAGTTCTACATCGAATATATCCCACGCCCAAAACGCCACGCAGATGCACGGTGGCGCGAATGCGGTCATTAGCACAACCTTCCGAGACCGAGCAGCTAGTTACGGCCAGACTCATCGCCTTTTGTACCGATATATGATGAGGTACAAGAAAACGAAGGGGTAGTTACCAAAGAAGTGCATGCAACCCAAACTAAGTTGGAGCCCCGAGATTGGCGCCTATCATCGACACGCCTACATGGTATTCTACCGTAAGACGGAAGGAGAGGGAGTCAATCCGGCGAAGAGCTCCAAGATTCTTCTACGACACAGAGACCCGGATGTTATATCGCCGGGGGTACGATGGTCTTTTTCTCCGATACCTCTCAAACAAAGAGGTAGAAGAGGTCCTTCGGGAAGCACATGAAGGTGAATGTGGCGCGCACCAGCCTGGTCCTAAACTCTACGATCAAATCAGGAGAATGGGCTACTTTTGGCCAACAATGATTAATGACGCAGTCGCGTATGCTTGGAGATGCCACGCGTGTCAAATTCACGCGAATTATATGCATCAGCCTCCAAAGCAGCTGCATCCTTCGGCCACATCCTGGCCATTCGAGACATGGGGAATGGACGTCATAGGTCCCATTTTTCCTCCGTCAGTCAAAGGCGATCGGTTTATTCTAGCAATCACCGACTACTTCTCCAAGTGGGCTGAAGCAATCCCGCTAAAAGAAGTAAAGGCGAAGTACCGCTGCCAAATTTATCAAACACCATGTCATCTACCGACACGGTGTTCCAAGACGGATCGCATGACAACGTCCCCAATTCATCGCCATTCCTTCATCGTTTTATGAAATTCAAAATAAGACGCCTCACAACAACATTTTATAATCCGCTACAAATGGATTAGCCGAGGCGCTCAACAAGACAATCATCATTTTGTCGAAACTTGTAAAAATAACAAGCTAGATTGGGATGATAAACTCGGGAAGCACTCTAGGCATATCGCACAACCGTACGCACGCCAATCGAGAGACCCCCTTCCGCTCCACGTGTGAAGCGCCCCATTGAAATTCAGATTCACACTTCGCATGCCTCGCAATGTGAGATGACGATTGAAGAACAACATCGTAAACGCCTCAAGAGCTCGAGATGTTGGATGAAAAGCTCGAAGCTCAACAATGCATTGAGTTCTACCAAGCTAGGATGTCGAGCTTTCAACAAGAAAGTGCGACAACGGAGTTTCAAAGAAGGAGATTTGGTCCGCCGCCGACGATCGATAATCCTCACTTCCAAGAAGAAAGGCAAATTCGAGCCTAAATGGGAGGGTCCGCTTATAATAGAAACGGTCTACTCCAATGGTGCGACGCCTAATAACACAAAATGGCTAATCCAATTAATGCCGATAAATGGGAAGTTCCTGAAGAAATACTACCCTTAGTGTCTTCAGGATAACCCGTTTCGACGGGAAGTTCCTCGTGGGATGTTGCACCCACTTTTCTTGAGGATAACCCTAAATTTATCCTCCATCTCAATTTCCCCCACCGATCAAATTCCTTGACGGTAGGTCTACAAATTTTCTCGAAGAGGCCCACTGTCCCTTTTTCACGAGATAGAATATAAAATTCTTCCTCTCCAAGCATAAAATCCTTTTAGTGACAAGCGGAAGGGTTATATCCATCCCTTTCTAGGTAGCGCCGGTGAAGGTATCTTGTAGGGATTTTCAGAACCGGGTTGTCCTTTGAAGGTCACTGAGTCTCTTCGGTTCTCGGTGGAGATCCCACTCTTAGTTCCATCTCTCTTCCTAGGTAGCCGACCGGGTATAAGGCCGGGATTTTCGCACTGTGTTGTCCACCAAGGTCACCTCGAGTCTCTTTCGTTCTTGGAGTGGAGATCCCACTCTTAGTTCTATCTCTCTCCTAGGTAGCGCCGGTGAAGGTATCTTGTAGGGATTTTCAGAACCGGGTTGTCCTTTGAAGGTCACTGAGTCTCTTCGGTTCTCGGTGGAGATCCCACTCTTAGTTCCATCTCTTCCTAGGTAGCGCCGACCGAAGGTATGCGCCGATTTTCGCACTGTGTTGTCCACCAAGGTCACCTCGAAGTCTCTTTCGCCTCGGAGGGAGATCCCACTCTTAGTTCCATCTCTCTCTAGGTAGCGCCGATCAAGGTATAGGCCGATTTTCGCACTGTGTTGTCCACCAAGGTCACCTCGAAGTCTTTTCGATTCCTACAGCAGCTCCCTCGCTATTGGTTTCATTCTCGAGAAATAAAACATAAAGTTCCTCTTCTCTCGCCAATTTAATCCTATCAATCAAAACTCCTTAATCCAAGATTCTTCTTAGGTATTTTATCCTCAAGCCTAAGAAGGATAAAGCCAACGCCACACGCTGCTGCCGGTTTAGTCTTTCTCCGATTGAAGAAGACACCGAGTTCGATTCGGGCATTTTATCTTGAAGCCTAAGAAGGGATAAAGCCAACGCCACACGCGTTTCCTTAGTCTTTCTCCGATTGAAGAAGACACCGTGAGTTCGATTCGGGCATTTTATCCCAAGCCTAAGAAGGATAAAGCCAACGCCACACGCTGCTGTTTGCTTAGTCTTTCTCCGATTGAAGAAGACACCGAGTTCGATTCGGGTATTTTATCCCGGCCTAAGAAGGATAAAGCCAACGCCACACGCTGCTGTCGGGTTTAGTCTTTCTCCGATTGAAGAAGACACGAGTTGATTACGGGGCATTTTATCCCGCCTAAGAAGGATAAAGCCAACGCCACCACGCTGTCGTAGTCTATTCCCGTGATAAAGACGGCCTACGATTCAACATCGTAGCATTAAGTCTAAGAGAGTTTTATTCTTTTAGCACAACGCCACGCAAGGAACGGATTTGATAATTCGCACGCTAGCCCAATTCAAACGGTAGTTGGTAAAGATTTATCAAACCGCTGAAGGCCGGGTTGGCTAATAACCCTAAAGCCGACGCCACACGCTGCTGCCGGTTTAGTCTTTCTCCGATTGAAGAAGACACCGAGTTCGATTCGGGTATTTTATCCCAAGCCTAAGAAGGATGAGTCTACGCTGCACTAATGCTGCCGGGTCTCTTGCCCGTAAAAGAGTACCGAGCCTATGTATTCAATATCATAGCAACAAGTCTAGAAGAGTTTCATTCTTTTAGCACAACGCCACGCATGAACGGATCCGCATAATCCGCACGCTAGCCCAATTCAAACGGTAGTTGGTAAAGGCTAATCAAACCCGTTGATGGTGAGGGTTTGCCAAAATCCTATAAGTATTATGGTTAATTATTTCTTTAAGTAAAAGAATCATAATAAACAATGAAAGGAATAAATCTTATTCATTTGAAGCAGTATATAGAAGGAGCTACAACCGCTTAAACATCAAGTTTATGACAAAGGATTTGTTGTTCGAAATGAGACACTTCATCACTATAAGCCCGGTGGAGTTCTCCTCGCAACTCAGCACCGGCGACCTCTCGGTATTCGTCTTCGTGGTCGCTTCCTCGAAGCTCAACCAGCCGCTCGACACTCGAAGTTCCTAGATGCGACGGGCGGTCTTCCTTGTTAGCCTTAGCCAGCCCAACCGCCATCTTGTCTTCCTCTGGAGCTTCCTCGAAAGCAAGATATCCTCTCCGCGACTCGCCACAATACCACCGATGTGGTTTAGAGAAGAATATGTTTCAAGAATAACAGCCCGAAGCTGATCGCGGTCTTCTTCAGATCCGACCTCGAGCCCAAGAAAACACGAGCATCGCGCCATGCCTCTAAACGCACGCCTCCGAAAGCAATTTATGTATGAGGAAGCCCCAGCCTGCCCGCAGCTCTTGCGTACCTTTCCTCCGATGGGCAGGTCGCTAACAATGGCTCGAGCCAGCCGATAACCCATATCCCGTATCAAGGCCATCCGGGGATCAAGCAGTGGCCTGAACTGATGAAGAGAAAGCCCGCCATGAAGGACCTTTTCGATCACCGTGTTCACCAGAGAAAAGAATGAGCGTACTTCCAAACAGATAATAAGATGGGATGGATCTTCATCCAGCATCAACGCTCTCGCCAGATCATGGAGTCGAGATGTAGGCTCTACACAGAAGAAAAGAGGACTTTAGAATCTTCAGTCAAAAAATTGGTGAAAACTTATTTGGCTAAAGGACTCTTACCCGTCTCCTTCGGTGTAGTTTCAGAGACTAGTGAGTCTACCAGAGGCGTATCTATCGCCGATGTCAGCCAACCACAACAGCTCCAGCTCATCTATCTCAACGGTCGCTGTGGTAGCTGATTTCGAGAAAGTGGCGGAAAGAGGAGTCCCTGCCACTACACAAAGGGAACGTCTCAGCCTCTTTTAATTATAGTGGTATTGGCCAAACGGCTGGTCCTATAATTAATCGAAGAGAAAATTCATACCTTCTTCAGGGATGGTAGCTTCAGGTAAATCTTCACCAAATGCATCGCCATCCTCGCGGACCGCGCGAAGTAGGTCATCCATGGAAGTATTGCCGATAAACCAGCCTTCCACTAAATCTTCCATTGAGAAGTCCGAAAAGAAGGCATTAGGAAAACGAATGCAACTAAGAGTTGACGAACAATAGGTAAAGCTACTTACCTCCTACAAGGGGTTAGCTTGCCTAGCCTCGTTTGTGCATTTGTCTCCCGCAATCTCTAAAAGAGCAAAAGTGAAGAGGCAATTAGTGGGGTACGATTCAGAGTCGCTCAATTCTCGTGATTCGCCATCCGTAAGAGGAATTATCGATGTTAGATGTACCGGTTCACCGAATCAGTCCTACATCGCCTCCTCCGCCATAGCTCCATACATTTATCGAGTAAAACTTGGCTCAAAGATGAGCGTAACCGGGCTCGCAGAATTGTGGTGAGGAAAATCAAAGCCGTAATCATAATTCTAAACCCCTCAGATAAACGGAGAAATTTTAGTCTCCAAAAGCCGAAAATTTCAGGTTACATCACGGCGAATTGTTACCTCCGTCGCTGACTGGATCGTCGCTGGTCAAGTCTATATCAAAGGACCGAGGATTCACGCGAGTCTTATGGGCTAATCTCTTTCGCTTAACCCCTCGAGAAGGTCGAATTCTTCTTCTTCAACATTTCCCCGAAAATTCAGCTTGGATGAGGAATCCAATAGAAAGGATGAGAAAACGAAGGGGAAAAAGAGAGAGTACCAAGGTTCGCAGCCTCCGCTCGGTCCTCTTCTAAAGTCCCAAAGACTGAGTCGTGGAACTCCCCTCGGTCTCAATTGGTGGATGAGATTACGCGCCCGAACTTGAGCGCATCCGGGATGTCTCGAGTGTCGGCTCGCGAACGATGCTTCGCCACCGTGTCCGAGATAGCCCTCACAGGACTCGCTCGTTAGCTATTAATAGCCAACCGCATTGAAGGAATGTCGACCAGCCGACGGCCCCGAGCTCGAGACCAATCTAGCACCGGACATCCCATGACGCCCACAACCATGCTCAAAGGCCATCCACAAGTCCACCACGAACCGAGTCGCTTGTTTGGGTTCCCAACATAAAGTTGGTCGGAATCGAACCGGCGAAAGCAAAATGACAGGAAAATAAGGCTCAATGAAGCATTCCTCCTTTACTCGAAAGTGAGATACCCTAGCCTCGATGTTCACTAGCCGCTTGAAACAGCCAATGTCAAGTGAAGTCCGCTGCGGTTCGCACCTCCTCGCCGACCAAGGACTCACCATATTGACCGAGAATTGGGAAACATCCGAAAAGATCCACCCTTTATGAATCAGACTGCTTCTTGATCTGTAGCCACCTTTCCATCTCGCAATCCTCTACCAACCGCAAGAAAGGAGTAGACGAATCGGTGGAGTTCTGCGTGCCACATCATGTCGGACGATGAAGGACCACCAAAGCCATCAAATAGGTATATGGGAGCTCTACTGGACGGAAGGAATACATGATGATGGCTCGCCCTTTCTCTCGAGTAAACGCCGGACTATATGCCGCAATCCACGGTGAATATTGGCCACCATTACGGAAGGAGAGAGAGTTCCTTCTGTGGGCAAGCCGAACGGTGGTAAAGGACCTCCAAAGGTAAAGCATCATCGATTGATATGGAACCACACACTTTTAGCCGATTGCAAGATAGCCGCTAGAAGAGTTGTCGGTGGATAGGCTTCACCGCATGCAACGTAAAGGTTGCAAACTTGGTCCCCGGAGGAAAGCCATCTTTGGCGAAATGAGCCGATAAGAGTTAGCCTCGACCTCTCGATTAGTTCATTAACCTTCGAGTGAGCGTGACAGCTCACATATTTCCTCACCGATTTATCCTCCAAATGCCGGAACAAGTAATCGCGAACCGCTTCGCACTCACTTGCAATTTCCTTTTGGCTAAGGTTCGACAGCCAGAGCTATATAATAATGACAAGTGAGATCCCATAAAGTCTTATAAACGGCCGGTGTTCCTTCAAGGCTCAGCCTCGATTGAGGGGAAGTACTCCGATACAACATCTTCCCCATGGGTAAACCTCAAATACGGTACATCTCATGTAAAGCCCCAACTCACCGCGGTTTAGTAAAACGATTCGAACTGGATTATAAAGCTCAATAAGGTGAAGAAATGGTTGGCGCTGATTGGAAGGCCATACATGGTGGCACGTGATCGCCAATACAGCCGCAAGCACGGTTCTCCATCCCATCGGTTGAGGACGAGTTGGTTAGGCTAACCCCACCGCTTACTTGACGAAAGTGAACCCACCAAGAATCTATGATCGACGACGCATCTCGCTCCCAATTTAGCGAGGCGATTCTTCAAAGTCGAGGCAGAACAAAAGCTCATCACGGGCGGTGTGTCCAACCCCGCAATTCCGGACGGCGTCGATGATGCGATTCCCGCTGGAACTGTGAACCGGCCGCCGTAATAAACCCGCAATGGATATGATCATGCTCTTCTCGCCGACGCCAAGACATAACGGCGTAAGTACGCGATGGTGTCTAAGGTCGGTCAAAGAGAGCCGACGAGGTATCCGGAATATACAAAGGGCCTCCATTTTGTTCAACCATCTCTCACTCGATAAGAGTCAGATCCGATCCTTAACCGAAGCCACCAACGATAATCTATTTTTCGCAGGTTCTGGAGCTGGTATCTTTACAAGCGCGATCGGTGACCAATAGTCCGAGGATGCGGAACTCCCTTAGTACCAATCGCCGCCGATGTACCGGTGCAAATCGAGCGGATAAAAATCATGGATCATCACACATGGAATAATATTCACTATGGCGTCCACAACCACGAAGTCGAAAAAGCTCCCGAGGAATAATCAACCAAATCAAAAATACTCGCTAGTAAAAGGCTTGAATTCATCTTACATAGATTGAGTCATTTACCTTATAACGGTATGACGATTTCATCCGTGATCGAATACCCGAGAATGATAAATATAGTCACAGAAACCAAGCGCAATATATTCCGCTCTACGAGCAAGGGTACGGTATGAAATCGCCCCGCTAAAGATATCGAGACGGGTGATGACCGAAAGCAAAACCAATCAGGAAGGCCGGTCCCCACAAAGGAGGATTTCGCTCTTCCCAATCACCTCACAAAGGAGAACGGCTGGGTCATAACGGTGTACACAACTGAAGGCCGGTCCCCACAAAGGAGGATTTCGCTCTTCCCAATCACCTCACAAAGGAGAGCTAAGCGGGATATAACGATATTTGTAATGAATATGATAAGCCGGGCGACCACCAAAGAAGGAGGCGCATTCACGCGTATGAAGTTGATCGACCCGTTGAACATGAGATCTTCGTGACGACATCGAAACTACAAAAGAAGACAAATAGAGTCGATACACGCTTGAAAATCAGAAATAAAGTGTCAAAGCACAATCCGGACGCCGAAGCACCCGACGAGCGCTCGGCGCGGATATCGCTGCTGGGCTGGCGCTCGAAGGCCCGGCTTGGACGCCGCCGCTGGTGCCTCACGCCTCGGCCTGGCGCTACTGCTGGTGTCTCCAGAGAAGCTGGCGGCGCCTGGCGCTTCAGCATAATGGTATTCGCCTGGCGCTTACAGCCGGCACAAGGCGGGCAGTTGGCGGCTGCCGGCCAGCAGCGGGGCCAAGCGCTACAGGTTCGGCCGCCGCCATTGGCTAACTGGTTGACCGCCGGCGTTCGATGACGCTTATCGCCGACGTCCTTCTCCCATCGCGGTTCGCAGCGCCTGCACGCACAAAGAAAGAAAAAAAAAAGAAGAAAAGAAGAAAAGAAGAAAAAGAATTTACAAAACCCTCGTGCACATACCTCGTTGATCGAAGGAGACGAGACGGCGCGAGAGGAGAAGAAAACAAGAGGAAAGCACAGAGAGGGGGGGCCGGCCTAGGTCAAAGAAAAGGAGGATTTATGGGTATTTATAACAACCCCATATGGACCCAATCCTCTTTGAATAAGGAGTCCTATTTGGCAACAAGTAGGAATTCTAATTGGAGCCCAATTGGATAGCCAAAAAGGAATCAAATCAGTCCCTAATTAGAAGTCCTAATTGGAACCTTATCCGAATGTCAAGATAGTGCCAAATCAATCCGTTGATTGGGACCTATTCTCTCCCCTATATTTGGAAAGATTCTGAAGATTTATTCGACGGGATAACACCTTGCGAAGGATCACATCGACGCCGATTAACGCGTCGCCCAATCCTACTCCAACTAGGATTATGAGTATAAATCAAGCTTCCTAATTTGTCGAGAAGTTCTCGAAGAATATTCTCACAAGAAATATTCTTAGGATAACTCGATCGTATGGATTGCACCGACGCGAAATCAACGCTGCCGCCTAATCCTACTCCAACTAGGATTATGAGTATAAATCAAGCTTCCTAATTTGTCGAGAAGTTCTCGAAGAATATTCTCACAAGAAATATTCTTAGGATAACTCGATCGTATGGATTACACCGACGCAAATCAACGCCGCCTAATCCTACTCCAATCAGAACACGAGTATAAACCGCTTCCTAATTCGCCGAGAAGTTCCCTAAGAATATTTCCATAAAAATATATTCTTAGGATAACTCGATCGTATGATTGCATCGACGCATCAACGGCCCATAAAAAAATATTCTTAGGATAACTCGATCGTATGATTGCATCGACGCCGATCAACGCCGCCTAAGGCTACTCCAAATAGGATTACGAGTATAAACTAGTTCCTAATTCTTAACGAAGTTCCCGAGAATATTACCATATTCTTAAGGATAACTTCGATAACCCTCGATTCCCTCCCTTTGTGGAACCTCAAAGAGGGATAAATTGACTAACTCGACAAGACTTATGTTGGCGGGGACGTAGCGTTCTACCTTGAAAGAATTCCTCCCATCAGATCAATGCCGATTCATGCGTCACGCTTTAAGGCCCATCGGTCAACAGCTTGGAATTGGAATAAGTCCCAAGAAAAATTCCTCCCATCGAGGATAATTATGCTCCAACAAGGAGTAATACAATAGCGACGCCAACCAACGGTCGTCACCGGCGATTCACCGATCAACGGTTCGATCCACGCAAGGTCGCGACGCATCAACGCTGCACTCACGCATTGAAGGCTAAAATCTATATAGTGTGGCGCTTAATTAACGCTGCCGCAGCCTAAGGATTCCCCGATCAACGGAGGAATCTCGATGGTCAATTGGACGACAATTCACCAACACGAAGCCGACAAGAAGGGGACTTAATTAGCTACGCTTGAAATTCCAACAACGGTCAAGCAATAAATGCAAAGACCGTAACACCCCGGGTATCCTACAAAGCACCGGAGAACCCGAGAGGATTAGAGGAATTAAATATCGAGCCAATCTCAAAAGAAATTCATCTATCGACTTCTGGTCAAGATTTCACAACGGTCGAAAAAATACAAGACTGTAATACCTTCAGAATTCTACAAAGCACCGAAAGATCAAGGGAATGGAGAGATCAAACGCCGTGGTCATTCGCAAGTCCGATCACGCTTAATTAAAAAGTGAAGGGTTTATCATGTCCAAAGCATCCCGCACTCATCAAGAATCGACCGAGACGCTTTGGAGGGGTATCTCAGAGGCTAAAAATTGCTTATCAAGCACTCAAACAAGACTCGTAAACGGTGGGTTGACAACCGACGATCCATCCGGTCACGATCTGTAACTCACGACGACGCTGACATACCGCGAAAACGCTGCTAAGCGAAGTCGACGAAGCGATGAAGTGAGTCGGCAAGGCGCACGAGCCAACGTAAACGACGGTCGTGGAAAACCCGACACGGTTCGACGAGGCGAAGTTGACTAAACTCAAAAGCCGACGAGACTAATGAACTGTACTTAGTCCGCCGATGCAAACGAACCGCTCGAAGCTCAAAGTTGATCGGTACGACTCAAACACAACGGCCACATCACCGATCAAAACTAAGCCCTAAGACCGAAAGTCGACGAAAACGACGCAAGACGATCGAAAACCACACGGTTAACCTCTGGCCATCTTGTCGAGGTGCTCGCCACCATGGCCGAGCCACTCGCCAAGTGGCCGAGCCACCTTGGTGGCTCGGCAAGACTTCCATTTGTATAAATAGGGTCTTTTGGTTCAAGGGGATTTTGGGGAGACTTCAGGCGGAATTCTTGCTGATTTCGGGGGATTTACAGAGCTAATTTTCAGGAGTTTGGATTCTCGCAAGATCTACGAGCCGTCGATGCATAGTTCCGAGCACCGGCGAGCACGAGTTCAATCGACAATCACGAGGTAAACAAATCCGGGTCGGCTATAGATCAGCGCTGTGATTTCTCCTAGTAGATCTCCGAGCACCGGCGGAATTCTTGCGATTTTTCTTTGTTTGAATTTTGTTGTAGGCCCAAGAAGCTGTAAGCAAGTTCAAACGACAATGAATGACAAACTGACTTTTACCGCGAACAAAGATTTTTGGGGATGGAGAAATAATGCTTCTGATCATGCATTTAATGTGATGGCGATGAGCTGTCAGCGAGGGGCTCGAGGTATGTCATCGTCTTTCTACTCTAGGTAGAGGGCCCGAAAGTGCCACCTCTCGAGTCCGCTTCGCGAGATGTCTGTCGAGTAATCGATCATGTAGGTCGCCTGTGGAGTCGACTTAACGAAAAGGTCGGCATGTACCACCTTTCGAGTCAGCTATATAGGATGTCGACCCGCTGAGTCGTCCGAGCTGGGTACTTCGATTATCTCGAGATGGTGAGTTGATTTGATCATATACCTAATGCGGGACACTTTGTCTGTTACTGATTGGAGATTCATATTTGGTAATTGAAGCACCATAACAATTGGCCCTTTTCACTTGGAGTCGGCTTGAGCTGAGTCTGGGTGAAATGAGATTGCGGACTGGTCGAGTCCTGGTGCGCATTAATGAAGGGAACTGAGAAGTCTCTTTAGATGCGACGTGGTTGACGTCATCGCACATCTCATGACTATTGTCGCTTCGCATTCTATGCCTGATTGCGGGCTGTTCGCGGGGAAAGTTGGTTCCTTGATTTTTATTGCTTTCGAATCTGTTACAACTTTTCTCCTAAACAACTTTCCCCGCGAACAGCCCGTAATCAGGCATTGAAAGTGGCTCGGCCTTGGCCGAGGTGGCTCAGTTGTTTTAGCTCTAACTCTCTCGTCTGATCTTCGATTGATGCAATTCAAGATGCGTTAGAAAGCTGGAGAGGAGAGCTACAACTTTTATATTTTTAGCTTTCTCATATTCGAATCATATCATGGTCAAAATGTATGAGACATCATTGGTGTCCTGCAGGAATGAAACAGTCTGAACCCTCTCGATTGTTTCGGCTGTAACTCTCTCGTCCGTTCTCGGAATGAGTTGATCCAAGATGCGTTAGAAAGCTGAAGAGGATATCTACAACCTTCCATAGCCAAGCCACCCATGGTGAGAGCGAGACATACATGGTACTAAGTCTTTTATGGGTATCCTACAGGTGGGAAACAGCCCGACCCTCTCGCTATTTCGCTCTAACTCTCTCGTCCGTTCTCGGAATGAGTTGATCCAAGATGCGTTAGAAAGCTGAAGAGGATATCTACAACCTTCCATAGCCAAGCCACCCATGGTGAGAGCGAGACATACATGGTACTAAGTCTTTTATGGGTATCCTACAGGTGGGAAACAGCCTGGACCCTCTCAGTTATTTCGGCTCTAACTCTCTCGTCCGTTCTCAGAATGAGTTGATCCAAGAAGTGTTAGAAAGCTGGAGAGGATATCTACAAATTCTCATAGGCGAGCCACCCATGGTGGGAGCGAGACACACGTGGTGCTAAGTCTTTTATGGGTATCCTGCAGCTCATGGTTGAGTCGTTTCTTCATTATTTTGCCGTTCCCATTGGCTTCGTATGCTTGATGTGCTTATTAGCTTTGTTCACTCATCATTGGCGGTCCGTCAATCATCAACCCACTGTCACGAAGTTACGCTTTGGGAACTTATAGGTAATTTTACCGTCTCTGAGATACCCCTCCAAAGTGTTTGGTCTGGCTCTTTTATAGAAGAAGCCGAAATACTTTGGATATGATAGGCCTAAACCTTCAGTCGACATAATAGGACCTACTGAGTGGCTTCGAATCTTGATTTTTCCAATTCCTTCAGACTATCCGGTGCTTTGTTGAATGTTTTAAGGTGTCACGGTGCTTCATTTATTGTCTGACCACTGTCAAAATCTTGAGTCAAAAGCCGATGAATGTGTTTTGTTTTATCTCGTTTTGGTGAGTTGTCATCGGACTGACCATCCAATTTGTTGAGACTTAAGCTTGAATTAGCGAATTCTCCGTTGCATGGCTTGGCGTAGGACTAGTCATAGTGGGAGAAAATTGGGGGTTGTCGAGTTATCCTTAAGAATATAGAAATATTCTCCAGAAACTTCTCGACAGAAAATAGGAAATAGTTTATACTCATATACCTAATTGGAGTATCGGAGGAGCAGTTTAACCATCATATTTGAGAAACTGGAGCTCACGGAACAAAAGCTGTTGAAGTTGAGGAGGAGGCTTCAAAAACATCAAACAACAGCGAGGAGTCCTTCAAGGCTAAATTGCAAAATGAGCTCCAACAACGATGAGTCGTCCAACAACCTATCTTTTACCGTGAACCTGATGTTTGGACAACTATAGGATTTTTGGCAAACCCTCGACCATCAGCAGTTTGATGAGCCTTTCGCGATTACCGTTTGAATCGGGCTGGCGTCGCGGATTATCTATACCGTTCATGCGTGGCGTTGTGCTAAAAGAATGACACCCTTTTAGGCTTAATGCTATGATGTTGAACACATAGATTTTGTCATCTTTACGGGCAAGAGACTAACCGGCGGCAGCGTAGTAAGTAGACTTATCCCTTCTTAGGCTTCGGATAAAATACCCCTTAATCGAACTCGTGTCTTCTTCAATCGAAAAGACTAAACCGGCAACGCGTGGTAGACGTTGGCCTATCCCTACTTAGGCTTCGGGATAAAATGCCCTAAGATGAACTTAGTGTCTTTTTTAATCGGAGAAAAGACTAAACCGGAGTAAAGATGAAACTCCAATTCCGGCCTACACCTTGATCGGCACATACTGGAAAAAGGCTGGAGAGGAAGAATTTTATATTCTATCTCCGGTGAAAAAAAAAGAAAACTAAAAGTGGGATCTCCACTTCGAGAATCAAAAAGACTTGGATAACCCTTACTGTCGAAAGGTTTGGTTACCTAATCTAAAGGCAGACTTCTCATTTATCGAGAGGGAATTATGGATTTGGCCTTAAAGATTTGACCAAATGGGAATTTTGAGACGATCCTAATTGTAGGAAGGTTTGATCGTTTGATTTGCAAGTGGACCCCTCGTTCATGGAAGGAATCGAGAGAGGAATTTGGCTTTGGTCCTAAGCGTAGGAAGGTTTGACCGAATAAACAATGGGAGTGGCTTCAATCTTGATTTTTCCAATTCCTTCACTATCCTGCTTTGTTGAATGTTTTAAGGTGTCACGGTGCTTCATTTATTGTCCGACCATCCGCCAAAATCTTGAGTCAAAAGCCATGAATGTGTTTTGTTTTATCTCGCTTTGGTGAGTTGTCATCGGACTGACCATCCAATTTGTTGAGACTTAAGCTTGAATTAGCTAATTCTCCGCTGCATGGCTTGGCGAGGACTAGTCATAGTGGGAGAAAATTGGGGGTTGTCGAAGTTATCCTTAAGAATATAGAAATATTCTCCGTAAACTTCTACGTAAAATAGGAAATAGTTTATACTCATATACCTATTTGGAGTATCGAAGGAGCAGTTTAACCTCTTATACTCATAGGAGGAGAGGGAGCAGTTTATACTCGTATACCTATCGGAGTGTAGAGGGAGCAGTTTATACTCATATACCCGCCGAGTGTAGAGGGAGCAGCTTATACTGTGATACCTATCTGAGTGTAGAGGGAGCAGCTTTATACTCAGATAATTGGCTTGAGTGTTTGCCATTCTTGTTTGGCCTATTTTGGCGCTATGATGCCGGCCAACCAAGGCTTGATGTTATTCTTCGAGTAATACAAGCCTTGGTGGGTGATGGACCCTTCGCGGATACGCACGCATTTTGATCCGGTATTGCTAGCTTCCTCGACTCATGATAGGTGGCAGCTTGATTTTGTTGTTAGCGAGGAGATATTTGAAGATGGCTGGAACTTCATCATCATCGAAAGAATACTCCTCCTGGAATCTCAGTTTAGGAGTCCTTTGTTGCCTCCAAGGTTGCTGTTGATGAATGTCATCAGCGATTCGCGAATGCTTTAGCCGTCGGTTGGCCTCTTTCGGCCTTTTTCCTTTTGAGAAAGCGTTCAGCTTGCTCCCCGCGCTCTTTGAGCTCTTTCTAGGTTTTGGATGGCATAACCCCCAGGACTTCCAAGACATTGATGGAAAGATTATTGTGGCACATCCGCAGAATGAATTCCTCTTTGATAGGATCCCTGCAGTTCATAGCCTTGTTGCGGAAGCATTTAACAAAGCTATCAACAGACTCGCATCATACGCCTCGTCCAAAGGGTTCCGACGATACTTCGCTGTCGCCGCCGAAGAAATTATTGAGGAACGAACTTTCTATGTCATCCCAACTATTGATGCTTCCTGGCTTGAGATGGCGGTACCAATCGAAGGCAGCTCCTCGAAGAGTGCCAACGAATGACCGAACCATCAAGGGCTCGTTATCAGAAATAACGCCCAAGTGAGATTTGAAATAGACCAAATGCTGAGTGGGGGACCCCTTTCCGTCGAACGGTATGAAGTTAATCAAATTAAACTTCGACGGATATGGGATCGACTCCCACTCTCTTGGGTACGGACATGGCATCCCAGTCTTCTTTACCTCTTGAGCGGAAATCAAGGCGTTGACTCGTTTCCGTCGAACGATCTGAGTCGCTTTCCTCTTGGTCGGCGTTATTGTGATGACTCGTTTCACCCTGATAATTCGTCAGAGCTCGGATTTGTTGGTCATGTATTTCTCTCATCTGCTGCATAGCCATCTCCATTTTGAACTTGAAGTTCTCTTTCTGCTTGGCTAGAGCGTCCTGAATTATTTGGGTCACCTAATCAGGAGTGACCATGAACGTGTCCCAAGCTTGTCCCGTGCTGGACATTGTATCATCAGAGGCGATTGCAGAGCAAGCATCTGAAAGTTCATCACTCGAGGATAGTCCTTCATGGATCTTTGGGTAATCTCTATATCCGACGGCTTCTAGTTGGAGCTGAGACATCCGCTGAGCTATCCCTGAATCAATTTTTCTTCCAGGAAAAAAAATCGGGATTAGAGACTTTTGAAGCAATTGCCGACTTTTCTTTGCCAACCATGTTGATGGTGACTTCAAGGAATTCATCATCCTAGAGGGAGGATTTTCTCTGGTGGAAGCAATTTGGCTTGGGCTTCGATGCTTCAGCAGTAAGTTTTTCGAACATCGAGACCTTTTGTGAAACGGTCCTGGGGTAGCTACATTTTGACGATACTGCCCTGATAGGTCTCCCGTATGGAGAGTGAGAGCTGGTTTCTTGAACACGCTCCTTTTGGAATTTCTTCACACCCCCAGCCTGATGGCGCAGCTCATTGGAGCAATCCATCGCTTGTTGGTGCGGTACCTCAAGTATAACGTTGTCTTTTGACGGACACGTCTTCTTTTGAGGATGAAGAACCTTGTTGATATTCTCGGGCCTATTTGATGTCGCCTTTGAACGATCCAAGGTCACAACAGGAGTCGCTCGTTTAAGACTACTTCCTTGCGAGCGTGGAGTCTTAACGGGCTCCTGGGCCTCGACATGAACCCCCAGTCTAGAGGCGACTAGAATTCTCTTATGCACGATGCATGAACACGTACATTGAGGTGTCTTGGTTTGTTTCGATGCGATAGGACACCTTTGGGTAGTGATCGGTCTAACGAGAGTGCATACGCGACCCCCAATCTCGGGACCGAGGCGGCTTGGACTGCGTCTGCATTGGAAGGAGGGTTCGGCTGTATTGTACCCTGATCTTTGCGTTGTCTTGGGCTTTGGCACCCAAACTTGACGGGATTTTTGTGGTTCTTCGACCACTTCCCACTTTTTCAAGTCTTGTGTCTTTCTTGCAAGAGTGCGAGCTTGAGCGGCACGTGCATGACGCTTCTGAATACGCTCCTTCAGGGTCGAACGAGTCCTCTTGACGAGAACCCATTCGTCGGTCGATGGCTTGGAGGAATTGCAAGCGATTTGAGGTGGCCGACACTTCCTGGACTCCAAGTCTGCATAATAGCGGAGTCCATCCACCTGATCATGCCTTTGCAAGTTGACGAGCTTGGCCTTGGCATCGCCTTTGACGTGCCCTATTCGTCGAAGTCGACACGTTGTGATCTGAACCCCCGGCTTGCTGGATTGTTGAAATAAAATCGCGAGAGGAGATCTCGCTACGGTTGACTGAGGGTTGTCTTCTTCGCCCTCCTCCATGAAAAGGCCTTCTTTGAGGCAAGATCTCGATCCGCTGCTGCACGACGATCTCAGATTCGAGATCGCTATTCCCAATCGTGGTCGCCATTTTGTTCAGGGAAAGTTAGTTCCTTGATTTTCATTGCTTTTGAATCTGTTACACCTTTATGGGTTTACAAACGAATTAGAAAATAAAAAAAAGATCGTCTTTTATAAGGCTACAATGAGAATCAAAGAAAAATTACAACTTTTCTCCTAAATAAACGCGGGATCCGTTTATCCGATCCTCGCTTGCGTGAGTATCTTTGCCTATGCCGGGGACTTCTTTTTTGTTCGTGGACCACCGCGTAATCCGGATCCGGTACGAGATCTACACGATCAAGAGGGGTTATTTCACGAAGGAAACAAGAGTCCGAAGCGAATGAGATAGACTAAGCGAAATCAAAGCTCTTCTCGAGATCAAAACAAAGTTTAATCTCGAGGAAATGATGTAGATCTGATGTCGAAGTTGATCGCCTCCCCAAAAGTCAGATCTGGATCTTCAAAAGCGTCGCCTTTATCGTCAAAACTCAGATCTTGATCCGGCAGAGCCTCCTCTTCTCTTTAAAATTATGGATCTGAACAAATGAGCCCCTACCCTCATATTTATAGCCTCAAAGTGGATAACGGGTCAAAACTGGGCCAAAAAGCTCGCCTAGCCACTTCCAAGTGGCTCGGCCTTGGCCGAGGTGGATCGGTTATTTTGGCTCTAACACTCTCGTCAGACCTCCGATTGATGCGATGCAAGATGCGTTAGAAAGCTAGAGAGGAGAGATACAACTTTTATGTTTTAAACTTCCTCATATTCGAACCATATTATGGCCAAAATGTGTGAGACATTATTGGTGTCCTGCAGGTGTGAAACAGTCTGAACCCTCTCGGTTGTTTCGGCTCTAACTCTCTCGTCCGTTCTCGGAATGAGTTGATCCAAGATGCGTTAGAAAGCTGGAGAGGATATCTACAACCTCCCATAGCCGAACCATCTATGGTGGGAGCGAGACACACGTGGTACTAAGTATTTTATGGGTATCCTGTAGGTGGGAAACAGCCTGGACCCTCTAAGTTGTTTCGGCTCCAACTCTCTCGTCCGTTCTCGGAATGAGTTGATCCAAGAAGTATTAGAAAGCTGGAGAGGATATCTACAACTTCCCATAGGTGAGCCACCCATGGTGAGAGTGAAACATACGTGGTGCTAAGTCTTTTATGGGTATCCTGCAGCTCATGGTTGAGTCGTGCCTTGCGCTTTGTTCACAAATCATTGACGGTCCGTCAATCATCAACTCACTATCACGAGTTACGTTCGGGGACTTATAGGCAATTTTACGCGTCTACACGGGCTACTTAAGGCAGACGTGCCTTGCCTCGATTGAGGTGAGGGCGCTTCAGATTCTGAAACTAATCCGGATCATTGGTCTGGAACCACCTCGATTGTTATGATCTTGACAGCTATTGACATAGATGCTTATAGATACGGTCACTAAGAAGAGAGAGAAGACTATTGTCTCTACAAAATCTTCCAAATCTAAAGAAATCCGATCGCTCTCCTTTCTCCAGTGATATTCTCAGACTAGCACTAATAGCGTCTCAGGCTCTCAACGCTAGGCAGGAATTACTGGCAGTGCTTCATTCGAAAGTGACGCTGCCACAGTTGAGGACTCTTCGAAAGAGATTTGACATCCCCAGTGGCTATACGCTGACGGCGCCGATGAGGTCACAGGTGATTTACGATCATGATGCGGGTCGGCACCTGCTGTACATCAGACATCTGGAGTACGGCTTGCATCTACCTCTACACCCCTTTCTCGACCGCGTTTTCTCAGCTTTGGGGGTGTCGCCAATGTAGATGTAGCCTAACACCATTGCGACCTTAGTGGGGTATGTGATAATCTACCACTGGCTGGGGGTCCAACCATCTCTGACTGTGTTGGGCCATTTGGTTAGTGTCAAAGTGTACCAGAGAGAGGCTCACTACCATTTCCAGGTGGTGGGTCGATTCAAAGTTGTTGCCGACCTTCCCGATTAGAATAAGGATTGGAAAGAGAAGTTCGTTTGGATCTCAGGGGACGACTTAGAGCTGGGCTGCTCGGATTGGCCTGAGATAGTGAGGGGGGCTTTGATGATGGGTGACCCGTCGTTCAATGAGAGGAAGGCCCTAGATCAAATAAGAGCATTCGCAGGCTCTCGCAAGATGGAGCATTTGTTCGACAACTCCGTCTTGTAGGTGGCATGCATTTCTGTCGTGACTCCTACAGCCAAAGATCATGAAAGGGCAACTAGGCTGATCGTTGGCTCGATAGTAGCTGCTGGTGATCCGATAGCTCCACCTGCGGAGCCTCAAGTTCCACCAGCGGTGTCTCAAGAAGGGCCGTCAGTGGGGCCAACTAAGCGCCCCCGCCAAGCCATAGCTTCTGAAGAGGCCACGGCGGCTCACTCTCAAACGACCGTCGTAGAGGCCAAGTTGGTGGGTCCCACATCCTCGGCTGCTCAGGCCGAGAGGAAGAGAAAGAGGTCGTGAAAGCTTGATAGCCGAGGGCTTGGGATGGCAACTGAGGTGGCCGAGACTAAAATCATTCAAGTAGATGAGGGGTCCTCAGCCCAAGAAGGGAAAGAAACTGGTCGACAGGAGGCCAGGGCCGGGACAGAGTCCTAGACAAGGGGAGAGAGGGCTCCTACCGCACTAACCGAGTCGACGCATCGCTAGGGGAAGGAGCCGGCCGTAGTAGAGGCGGCTCCTTCCAGAGGTCTGGGATATTCGTACCCACATCGTGTGGATGAGATTGAGACGCGGGCTTGGGAGAGGATAAGGATGTTGCTGATTGGGTCTCCTGGTGTAGGCCCTCGGTATAATCAGGAACCAGACCCAGAGCATTGCCATCAGCCCGCCCATCATTTTGACATGAGGGGGTCAGTCCTTGAGTCTCGCGTTGCTCAATCAAGAGCAGTGGAGCAGTTCTGGCTGCCTCGCGATGAAGAACTTCAGGGGGAAGTCCCCAATGTTGGTCTCCACTTTAGCCTCCGGAGCTACTTGGTTCGCGGGGCTCTCATGGAGCAAGAGATATTTAGCCGGATGGAGCACATCTGAACTTCCTATCTCTAGCTCCAAGGGGAGCTGGAAGCTCAAAAAGCTGACGTAGGGGGCAACCTACAGAAAGCTCTTCAGGAGTTGTCGGCCAAGAAAAATGAACTGGCCAACTGGCACAAGGAGATGGAGGTACGGGAGAAGATGATCAAGGGACTAAAGGCCTTGGATACCTAGAAGTCTGCCGAGATCAACAGGCTTAGGCGCGAACTCCAAGAGAGCAACAGGAGGGCGAGACATCTATCTGAGGAGGGCTCGCGGGGGCCTTAGGAGAAGGATCGTGCCTTGGTGCAAGTTGAGGCCGAGCGTCAAGCTACGCAGCACGCAAAAGACAAGCTGGAGGAGGAGCAATTGACTCGAATCAAGCTTGAAAAAGAGAGTGTTGGTCACGAGGAGTCTCTATTCGTGGACCAAAGTCGTATCGTCCACTTGGAGTCTGAGGCTTTCCGGTCAGAAGTCATCGAGGAGTATCGCCAAGGCCTCTTTGGGAAGATGGAGGTTGCGATAGCTTGCAAGGCGGGATACAACTATCTCATGGCGTAGCTCCCAGCTGAGATGAGGAGCTTACCTACCCAACCATTCTCACTATCCTCCAAGGGTTGCTAAGCGTCTAGACGAGCTCTTGGACATAGACAGGTTAGGCGGGGGACTCAATCTCGACGAAGGTGATGCGGAGGATGAGGAGTCAGACGGTGAGGCTAATGAGGGCTCGGGCAAGAATAAGAGTGACGGGGCCGAGCTGGGGGTCCATTCGACTCCTTCGCCATCTGCTGCCGGTGGCTCCCTTCCTCTGACTCCTGGAGTGGACATGGATCTTCCCTAGGCTCCCCGCTTAGTCTCCTAGGACTTTTGTAACTTCATGTCGTACTTTTGCACCTTCATGTCGTACTTTTGCATCTTCATGTCGTACTTTTGCACTTGTATACTTATAATCATTTTGAAAGATATGAATAAAAGATATTTAGCCAACTCTGAATTTATTGTGTTGCTTGGTCGGTACTTTGAATTTCAAGGGAAGAGTCGACTCAATTGAGAGTCTGGCTGTTGGTTCGCCTACCTTTATGTAATTTGAAGTTAAACACTTGTTAGGCTGATAGTATAGGCCTCGGACATATGAAATAGATGCTGAGGTCTTATCCTTGCACTTCACTCTTATGAATAAATGATTAAGTGCTAAATTGCGGTCGACCAGGTTGGCGACTTCTCTATGTATGGAGGATAAGATAGAGGGCATGTTTGAACAAGTTGGGTGGAGGGCACTTTGCTTTATCAAAGATGAGTGCCTCTGTTGCTCAATTCGACTCTATGGAGGGTCGACTAACACCGCATTTTTAGTCATCTATGCGAGTTGTTGGTGCATGCGGTCGACAAGCTGTGCCAACTGCAATTGAACAATCGCAAAGTGGTGAGTTCCAATGCGCCTTTATTGGGTAGGCGAGGGGTCGCTATTGAAAAGACGTTATGACATCATTGAATGTCATGCATCTCTATCGCTTCGATTTCCGAGCAGAGTAGTGTGGAGTAAAGAGGGCAGTGCTTCATTTTTCGTGTAGCACGTCCAAAATTTGAGGTCAATCATACCCGTCCACAATGGGTTGAACCGAGCATTCTGATTATGCCACGTGTCATCCTTAGAGCCTATATATATCTCTTCGGTGTAGAAGGGGGCTTTTCTTCACGAATTTTCGCCCTAACTTTTCTCTTCCTCACTTCTTACTTTTTCAGTCGATCTTGCACCAATTTTTCATTGATCTCCCATGGCTGCTCAGGCTTCTGCTGCTGGCTGTAACGAGGCAAGGATCGATCTTCTTCAGCCTATTCACTCAAAGATTTGCACCCCGACGCCTGAAGTCTACTACGAGCTCTACAATCTCCCTCGGGCCTTCACCTGTCAGCGCCTAGCAGGGATGAGTCGGCGTATCATCATGGTAAGGATACATCGCTGCTATACTTGGCTTATCTGGAGTACGGCCTCCGATTGCCGCTCCACCCCTTCATCAAAGACGTGTGCGGTGCTCTGGGGGTCTCTCCTTTATAGTTTACGCCCAATGTCATTGCCATCTTGGTGAGATTCTTGGTGATCTGCCACCGGGTCGGCGTCGAACCAAGCATGCGCTTGTTCCGCAACCTCGTCGGCATCAAAATGATGAGGAAAGATGCCCACTACTTCTTCCACTACATAGGTGGATGCAAATTGGTGTCGGACACTCCAGAATCCACTAGGGATTGGAAGGAGTGATTCGTATGGGTCTTCGGAGCCGATGCCATCCTTTCTTATCCCACTTGGCCGGAGATCAAGAAGGATGTACTGAAGCCACGCATACTCTCGGCCAAGGAGGGGCGACAGCTGGAGAAGATCCGTACTTATGTCGGATCACGAGAGATGAATAATCTCTTTGAGCCGGCTTCACTTCGAGCGGCCGGCATACCTAGGGTTCCCCCCTCCGAGGCCGATAAGGTGCGAGCGGCTCTCTTGGCCCTCCCTCTGAAGAAGAACCTATTGAATAATTTGAAGGAGGAGGACTCAGCTTTGACGAGGCGGGTCTCGACTACGAGGCCCCAAAAATGGCTGAGGGTGGAGCTGGCTCCCGAGGAGTTGAATAGCTTGCGGTCTAGGATGGCGAAGATTGCGGCCAAATTAGCTGGACCAAGCGCCACTGCCAAGAAGGAGAAGTTGGACAAGAAGAGGAGGCGGCTAGACAGAGGGCAAGGGCCTAGTGGGATATCCGGTCGGCCTGCTGACTCGCCAGGCCACCGGGCCGCCCTCCTCCTGGGCCGAGGCCATCATCATTGACGAAGCTTTCCCTCCTAGGCAGGCGGAGGGTGACCAAGTGGCTGAGTCCGTTGGGGCTAGAGCACAAGTTGGGGGGTGGCGCACCCAGACCCCTTTACCCGAGCCAGCTCAAAGACCGGGTAAGGAGCCTGTCGAGACAACGAGAGTCACTGGAGAGGAGGCAACCTTTCCCCAGCCTGCTGAGGATCTCTCGAGGGCTGATGTCTGTAGGCATCGAAAATTGCTGAAGAACTCCAAATGTGATTTAATCATGAGAAGATCGGCGACTACCTCGCCAAAGTCTCGTGAAGTCAATCACTGTGGTCAAACCAATGATCGGATACCTATAATGTCTCGCTATCGGGCACGACATTTGTTGTGTTCTCGCCAATGGCGCAGACATCTTTTCACGCCGCGCTATTGGCGCTGACATTTGTTGTGTCTCGCCATTGGCGAGACATTCATTTGTGTCGCCGCAGGCGCAGACACCAAGAACGCCTAACACGCGCTCTTGAAGCCGCTCAAATTAATGTTTGTGGGGCCCACCTGACGTTTTCAACGCAAAGAGACGTTCAGCTATGTTAGTGGGCGGTTACACGCTGAAAATACGCCTACTAAGCGTGAAATTAGGGTATTTAATCTTACCTAAAATAGAGGAAAGCCGTTACAACAGCGGGAGACGTCTCCTCTTGGAGCGCGACAGTCAACACTGTCGCGCCAACTACGGATTGTGGACACTTGATGATTCGTGTTATTTTCAGATGTGACGCCCCCAAAGGCTATAAATACTTCCCTACGTCCACTTGGGCAGGAGAGGAGTTGAAGATCACAAATACAGAGCTTTTGCAAGGAGAGAGAGAGAATCCAAGTTTCCAAAGTTCAAGAACACAATCCACGTGGAAATTCCTCGAGTTTAAGCTTTGACTTATTCTTGAGAAAAGTAGATATCTTACTTAGCTAAGATATTTGCTTCAGTTCTTATTTCCTTAGCGAAGCACTAACTATATTCCGTCGACTTGACGATCGTTGCGTGGTGGTCCACGGACAACGCCCCCCAAGACAGCAAAGACCCACAAAAGCGTGAGATCTACACGTAGTTTCTTCGCTCGAAGTTTGTTAGAGAGTGATTCAGTTTCTTTGTAAAAGAGAGAGTATCACGTGTAACCCTTTAATTGTTTTCCCTTTGAAACGTTTTGAAATGAAAACTACAAAGAACATCGTTTTTGAACCAAACACGATGGCGACCACAGTGGGAGCCAATAGTCTCAACGTTGAGACTATCGTGTCGCAGCCTTTGTACGATCAAGTCGACCTCATGGTCGATGGTTGGACTATGTCTTCACCGCTAAGTTCAAGAGTATCTCCTCCTCTTCATCGAAATCCTCCTCGCAAAACAACGGAGGATCTCGCCTCCAAAGAGGGAGGTTCGTTCTGTCGTGGTGCGTAATGAGTCTCGCACACTTGCGACGGAAGCGGTTCCCCCTCACAACAACATCCCGGCAAATCTCAAAGCCGGGAGCTCTGCTCATGGTGGCTCTATTCAGAAGGAGTCATCTTACAAAGTCTCCACCACTGCCAAAGAGGGCTCGCCAAAGACGACGCCAAAAGATGGCTCACACTAGCCAAGGCCCCGGAGTCGACGGACGGAGTTCACTATCATGTGAACTCGTGTAATCACAGGCATCAACAAACTGCAGCCTCTCAACCCGTCAGCACTCCTGCCAAGGAAGAATGGGTTCTTGTCAAAAGGACTCATTTGATGAAGAAGGAATGTGCCCAGAGACGCCGCAAGACGCGACCGCCTGCATCGCATATCATACGCAAGGCGCAAGAGTCAAAATCAACCCAGCAATCGACTCAAAATCGCCAAGCATGGACCCCGGTTCGCGACGCTGACCGTAAACTTTCACAGAAGGCCAAGACGTGAAGCCACCGCTGCAATCCAAACCGCCACGCCGCCGTGGAGATACCGCGCTGCACTCCACGATAGCGAGCCCGCCGCGCCACACCCGCGGCACTACAACTTGTCACGCTAAAGCTCTTAGCCGAGACACCCCCACCGCCTCGCCAAGAGGGTTCTTCTTCGACTCGCTCGCTGACTCTCTTGTCGATCCTTCAACTAAGAAGCCTTCAACTTCGTGTTCACGCCTTTGGTCCACAATCGAGAACCAAAGTCAAAACACCAGAATGGAACGCTTGGGTCACCCGATCCATAAACAACGATGTGTCAGCCGCACTCCAAATTCCAAGTGATGTTCGAATGTACCGAGCCATCCGACGATATCAAACCGAAGAGTTCCCGCTATGCCTCGCTTGAGTATCCCTAAGGGGTCCGTGAGTCTGGCGATAAAGACAAAGCGAAGCGTGTGATTCGCAAAGTCACCAAAGGCGATCAAACGCTTGTTATTCATGCGTATAACTTCCAATAGTCGATGCCCCCAAAAGAAGACCCGCCCTCCACCAAGAACTGTGTTACACCCGGGATGGAAATGTTACTTGCAATAACCCACACCAACCATATCATCGTCGGGTGGCAACACACCTAAAGAGGACGATCGATGAAATAGATTGTTCTTGCTCGTGTGCAAAATTGATTAAGACGCCATATCGATGTGCCTATTCTCGAAGTTGAACGCCACCCACAAAGAGCTTCAAGATTCGAGCGCTTTCCTCGCCAAGAACGGAAGATCTCAAGCCGAGTCAAGACGACATCGAAGAAGAAAGAGATCATCCATCCAATTTGACGAAGCTCAAGTGACTATCAACATGGTGAACAAAGGAAAGGACCGCGACGGATGCGATCCCGACTTCACTCCTAGAGGAAAGGTCGGTCTCGATTTCTCGAGAATGTCTCGCTGCAATTATGAAGCTACCCGACGATCGACTATAGAAGGATGCATGAGGGAGAGTCATCCAAGACTAAGCTTCCGACACCACCGGGCGATAGCTTCCGATGACACAATGTCAAGTGTTGGTCGCCATCCCGCAGAAGCTTTTGCAATTACCCCAAACCCTAGCTCAAATGTTACAGAGGCCCTAGCTAAACAACGGAGGATCTTAGGGCGAAATGAAAATGGAGATGGAGCTAGCCATGTAATGATGAGGGAATTGCAAAGTCAAAAGTTGACCAACCCGAATTTAATCACCACCGGATCCGCCGCCATGTTACCCATCATGTAGATGATAGTGATCCGTAAATAGATGAACACATTTACCGATCAACCTCCAAAGAAAGTCGATCCGGTGCTCAAGGTGGAAATGGTCCAATTCTTCCTATTGGAAGTAATCCAAAACAAGGAGAGGATGATGGCTAAAAGATGAAAGAGCTTGAAGATAAAATCAATGCTTTGATGTCCGCGACAGAAGTCAAAAGGACCGGTATCCCGTGGTCCAGATCCTAGAGAGTGGGATTCAATTCCTTACCCACCAAATTCAATTTGATCAACTTCACGCCATTTGATGGGAGAGGGTCACCTACACAACACCGATTTACTTCAAATCATATTTGGGGTAATCTCGAAATGAGCCTTTGATGGTTCGGTCATTCGTACACTTTTCATGGCAGCCTTCGATTGGTATCAAGACTCATGGCCGGAGTATTAACTGAGGACATGGAGAGTTCTTTTCAACAGCCTTCTTTAATGATGATACGAGGTGTCAATAAGAACCCCGCTGGACTAAAAGCAAAAGGACGGAGAGACAATAGATGCTCGCTGCGATTTCGTAATAAAGCTGTAAACTGCAGGGAGTCAATCACCGAAGAGTTTATATTAGAAACATGCCATAGCAATCTTTCCCTGGACTTGCTGGGAGCTATGGGGGTCGCGACACCAACTACATGGAAAGAATTGAAGCTCCATGGAGAAAAAGCTGAGAGATTCCTCAAGAGGAAGAAGAACGAGATGGACGGGCCAACAGCGGCTCCTGCAAAATCAAATTTTGTGCCCCGTGGCAAAGGAAAGGCACAAGATAATGCTGTTAATGCAAATCAAACATTCCAACAAAGAATAACTCAAAGAAGCCACCCCAACAAAGAATAACCGCAGTTGAGGTTTCAACAAAAGCCTCAAGAGTCGCAGAAAGCTCCAGATGCGCGTTTCCAAAGAACGTACACCTTCAAGGAGGACGAGGTTCTAGTCATTTTCAAATATCTCTTGGATAACAACAAAATCAAGCTACCTCCGGTCACAAACCAGGAGGAGGCCAATAAAACCTCAGATTCCAAATATTGTGCGTATCACAGGAGGGTTCATCATCCAACTAAGAGCTGCTTTGTACTCAAGGACAAGATTCAGGCTCTGATCGATGCTGGCATCATCACACCGAAGAAAGAGAAAAAAGTTGGCTCAAATATGGTGGCCATTAATTTTGGGTCATTGCCACCTCTGCCATATCAACAAAAGATTATTCCAGCGGTCGAGATCAAGACGGTCAACGATGATCCACATGGGCAACGTCAGAAAGGGTTAGTATCATACATAGCCCCTAATGGCGAAGTACTTTGGATTCACCCAGACCTTCTTCAAGACGAGCAGTGGACCGGGCCTTCCTCAGCACAGAAGTCCAAGAGAAAAGGCAAGTTATGCGGTCACATTTCAGCGGTTCCAGAAGAAGGAGATGAGAAAGTCCCAACCCTTTCATCGTCTGAAAATGAACATGAAGTTCTTGCAACGGAAGGAAATTCCGTTCACGCCACCGTGAGCGACATGAATTCGCCATAAGTACCTCAAGTCTCCGATCCTAACGCTTAAGATCCTAACGAGCCGGGTAGCTCAATTCTCCCACACAACCACAACAACAGGAGGTAGCTAAAGAGAATGTGGCTAAGCGGAAGGATAAATAACCCCAGGAGGTTCAAAACCCGAGGCAGTCCCGATTCAATTGTCCGATTGGAAGGGATAAACCGGGAAGTTCAGGCTCATCATACCACTTTGATGTTATGGCTCAATTGGCCAACATCCCAGCGAGGATAACTCTCACGAAGTTACTACGCCTCTAAAGAAACTAGAGAGGCTTTACAAGAAGCGCTATCGATTCTAAGCTTTCATCACCCGTGATCAAGGAAGTTCCCGAAAAGTCTGAACATTGCAACTTAGCAGCGACGCAGTTTCCTCGTATTACTTTCACCCCAGAAGATATGCAAGTAAGGAATTCAAGGCATGACATGCCCTTATACTTCACTGGGTATGTTGGCTCGGATCGCCAATCAATTCAAGTTGATCCGTGGTCCGCACAAGATAATGCCCTCCGATTGATGTATCATCTCTAATCCCAAAGAAGCAAATTGGCTTTTACAGGCACCGTTATCTATGGATTCAATACCAGCGGGTCCAGACCTTTGGGTAAAATCTGAATAAAGTGCTAGCTCGGAGATCTCAAATCTGAAGTCACGTGTTATGTCATCGACGCAGAGACTTCATACAACATATTATTGGGTCGGCCTTGGATCCATAGTAACCTTATAGTCCCATCCACATTACATCAGTGTTTGAAATATGTCAACACTGATAATGTGGTCAAGACGGTGGTCGTGGATAAGCAGCCATTCAAGGGGTTAGAAAATTACTTTACTGACTCTCTTTTGTACGGCGGTGTCAATCCGACATCAACCATCTACCTGTGGTACCTGACAAATGAAATGAAGCCGATATCGAGGCCGGCTCGACACGATGGAAACTTTGTATTTAATGACATTGAACCTCTTGTAATCGATCTTGACGGATCTGAATCGTCAGGAGAAAGTTGTAGCTGGCAGCTTGCCGATGAAGAAATAATAAATGACAATTTAGAGTATGTGCATAGTGTTGATACTATAATGCAGGTACTGAACAGGGATCATGGTGCACACGTACCACTCTCATCATCTAACCAGGTGAAGAAGTGTCTCCAAAGTTCGATTGAGGCGATTTTCGTCCTTCCTCCAAAAGATGCGAAACAAATAATTTTTGGGAAAGGAGAGATATCTCCACCTCAAAACCCTTGGGGGGAGTCTGATGACAACAATGAAGATCCTTGTAAACATTTCTCCAAGTATAGCTCACAAGCGCGCCATTACATGAAGAAATGGGGATATGATTTCGCACATGGACCAGGTCTTGGTTTTGGACGCGGGGTTCGAATTCCACTCAGGCCTTCACATGTCCCGAAAGGAAAACCCGATCGTTATTATGAACACAAGAGAGGTATGGGCTATGTTTCCTCATCTTCTGATGAATGTTGCTGGCAAGTCGATGATTACGGCAGCTCATCTGACTCTTCAACATGGGACTCGGATGTTAGCCTCAGAAATGTTTAAAGGGCTAATGTCTAATATGATCACAAGGAATGGTAGAGCCCAAGAAGACGATGATTCATCAAATTGGGAAGATCCTTGACCTTCCACTTGAACATTGATATGGAGACAAGTTCAACAGAGAGCCTCCGTGAAGATATAGTCGTTCAAGTTAATATGGGAGACGAAAACAACTAAACCTATATTTGTGGCGGTACCCTTCCTCCGTAAGAGAAGGAGAAATTGATCACCCTTGTCCGAATATATCGACGCTTCACCGAATTACGAAGATATGCCAGACTTGACCAATGTGGCAACTCATCGACTTAATATCAAACCGATACCAAACCCGTTAAGCAACAACGGCGGTTTAGTCATAAACCATGGAAACGATTGTAGCTGAAGTGAAAAGACTGATAGAGTCAGGCTTTATTAGAGAGGAACAACATCCGGATTGGGTTGCAAACATTGTCCCGGTTCTTAAGAAGAATGGGACGGTCAGAATCTGCATAGATTACAGAGATTTGAATCTTGCATGCCCGAAGGATGACTTTCCATTACCCATTACAGATGTCATCATAGATAACACCTGTGGGTTTGAGAGAATGTCATTCATGGATGGATTCTCTGGATACAATCAAATCAAAATGCATCCTGAGGATGAAAAGCACACTTCATTAGGGCCTCTTGGCATCTTTTGCTATACCGCCATGCCTTTTGGTTTGAAGAATGCAGAGCAACATATCAAAGAGCAATGACGAAGATATTCCAAGACCATCTTCGAAAGACCGCCGAAAGTGCTATGTTGATGATCTAGTGGTAAAAGTCGCATGAAAGTGACCATATCGAAGATCATAAGACGGTGTTTGAACTCATGCTAAATCATCAATTGAAGATGAATCCAACCAAATCCTTCCTAGGGATGGCGGTGGAAAATTCCTGCTTCATTGCCACGCCAAAAGGAATCCATATTGATCCGATAAAGTGAAGGCGATTAATGAATTACAACCTCCAAAGAATCTCAAGGAACTCGTGGGTTGCAAGGAAGACCGGAGTATATCGACGATTCATCTCAAACCTTGCAGCAAATGTCAACCGCTCTCCAAGCTAGCCAAGAAGGGCGCTTTATTCAGATGGGACGATGCTTGTCAAAAGGCTTTTGAGGACATCAAGGCATATTTATCGAATCCTCCCGTTTCGCTGTAATCAAATCGTGGAAGCCATTTCTAATTTACGCTAGAGCCACTAACCATTCATTGAGTGCTTTATTAGCAAGATGATGATAACGGTCACGTAACAGGCAATCTATTATTTGAGTCGAACATTGGTGGGTGCCGAATCTCGATATCCAGATATTGAGAAGGAATGCTTGGCTTTGGTATTCGCAGTCCAGAAAATGCGTCACTATTTGGTTGGACAAACAATATATGTCATCTCGAATGTTAATCCAATACGAGTGTTCATGACACAACCTGCTTCTTTAAATTGGCGATTAGCGAGATGGGCGCTTCTTCTTTCGCAATACGATATTCACTTCAAACAACAAAAGTCGGTGAAGGGACAAGCGATTTGTGATTTGCTAGCAGTCCGGCCTAGCAAGGACAGAGCTGAACTTTATGAAGATCTACCTGATGAAACGTACAAAGTCAACCACACATCCCATGAGCAAGTGTGGCAATTGTACTTCGACGGCGCTTCACGAGCAACCAATGTGGCGAGCGATCCTGGATGTTCTAAGATCTCTGCCGGAGTCGGCGTTGTCTTAGTTTCCCCAGAGAAGCATGTAATGCCTCGAGCGCATTTCACTAACCAACCCCGCTCTAATAACATGGCCAATACAATGCATTGCTTATCGGACTCGGGCCAAAGAGTCGGGGTCGAGTACTTGTTTCTCGCATTCCCAACTTATAGTCAAGCAAGTTCGGGGACTATGAAGTCGAATCTGACTTGATCCCATAACATGAAGTGGCAATAGAGATGGCGTAATCATTCAAAAGTTTCTTCATCAAATATATACCACGTCTCCAAAACGCCTATGCAATCGCGCTGGGTTATTTCACGGGCGCAACCACCGAGAACGGAGTAGTTCATCATCGGAGAACACATCGCCTCTTCATACCGTAATACTTTAGACATTAAAGAAGCGATGCTACTCAACTCGACTTGAGTCTCGAGATTGGCGATTTCCTATCATCGATTATGTCTTACACGGTATATTACCGGAAGACGCGAAGAAAAGAGAATCAGTCCGAAGAAGAGCGCCGAGATTTTACTATAATGCCGAATCTCAAACACTCTATCGACGCACATATGACGGGTTATTACTCCGATGCCTCTCAACTCAAGAAGCAGAGTAAGCCCTCAAAGAAGCGCACGATGGTACTTGCGGTGCACATCAACCAGGTCCTAAGCTGGGAAATAGACTAAGAAGATTAGGCTATTATTGGCCGACTATAATTAAAGATGCGATTGAGGTTGCGAGACGGTGTCACACGTGTCAAATACATGCGAATTACATGCATCAGCCGCCGGAAGACTTGCATCCTTCAGCTACTTCTTGGCCATTTGAAACCTGGGGAATGGACGTGGTTGGACCCATCTTTCCCCCATCAGCAAAAGGTGACCGCTTTATCCTGGCAATCACTGATTATTTCTCCAAATGGGCCGAAGCAATTCCGCTCAAAGAAGTGAAGACGGGGAATGTCATTAAATTTATCAAACATATTATCTATCGATACGGTGTCCCGAGACGAATTGTGCACGACAACGGCCCCCAATTCATCAACAATGCTTTTGATAGATTCTGCAACAAATTCAGAATCCAAGACGTTTCATCTACGGCTTATAATCCCACTGCGAATGGTTTAGCTGAAGCCTTCAATAAGACTATCATCAAGATCTTGGCAAAGTTGGTTCGGACCAACAAACGAGATTGGGATGATAAGCTCGGCGAGGCTCTTTGGGCCTATCGCACCACAGTTCGGACACCGACCGGGGTCACCCCGTATTCCTTGGTATACGGATGTGAAGCTGTTCTGCCATTGGAGATACAAATCCCGTCCCTTCGTGTCGCACTGGCAATAGGGATGACAGATGATGAACAACATCTAAAGCGCCTTCAAGAACTTGAGATGTTGGATGAAAAACGGTTGGAAGCTCAACAACAAATTGAGCTATACCAAGCCAGAATTTCTAAAGCCTTTAACAAGAAAGTCCGGCATCGGATTTTCAAGGAAGGAGACCTGGTACTCGCCGTCCAGCGACTGATGATCCTTAATTCTAAGAAGAAAGGTAAATTTCAGCCCAAATGGGAAGGACCGTTTATAATTGATACTGTCTACTCAAATGGAGCATATCGCCTGATCACACAAGACGGCGATAAAATCATGATGCCAATTAACGGGAAGTTCCTGAAGAGATACTATCCCTAGTATATTCAGGATAACCTATTTTGTGATTTTGAATGTTCATATCTCCCGAGTGATCTCGGTATCCAAAATCCTACTTTATCAAATTTGTAAATTGGTAAAGACTAAAATTAGAAAGTCTTTATCAACACTCCCACTTGTCCAAACTTCCCAACAGTTAGGGTCATCTTAAACCTTCGATCTCACTTGGACAAACCTTCTAGTAGGGAAGGCCACCAATGATGTATTTTTAAATTGGTAAAGACTAAAATTAGAAAGTCTTTATCAACACTCCCACTTGTCCAAACTTCCCAACAGTTAGGGTCATCTTAAACCTTCGATCTCACTTGGCCAAACCTTCTAGTAGGGAAGGCCACCAATGATGTATTTTTCACGGGTTCGTCTTTGCCCCAAGAGAAGACACAACGGGTTCGTCTTTGCCCCAAGAGAAGACACAACGGGTTCGTCTTTGCCCCAAGAGAAGACACCACGGGTCCGTCTTTGCCCCAAGAGAAGACACAACGGGTTCGTCTTTGCCCCAAGAGAAGACACAACGGGTTCGCTTTGCCCCAAGAGAAGACACAACGGGTTCGTCTTTGCCCCAAGAGAAGACACAAAATAATAAATAAAGTCTATGTATTCAATATATAGCCCCACATCGACTTAATGATTCATAAATCTACGCCTATTTATGCGTAGTAGGTGTTATTCCTATCCTTAAATCAGAATAAGTCGTCACACCGGGTAGTCAATTCCGTGATAATTGATCAAGTCTACGTATTCAATATCGTAGCACAAAGTCTAAGAGAGTTCATTCTTTTAGCGCAACGTTATATGTAGAACGGACTTAAACAATCTACGTGCTAGCCCAATTCAAACGGTAGTTGGTAAAGGTATATCAAATCCGTTAATGGCTGAGGGTTTGTTAAAAATCCTATTAAGATTATATCCATTCGTTCAAAGCAGAATAAAGAACGTAATAAAAGTCGACAAAAGTAAATTTTATTTCATAAATGATGGGATTTAAAATACATTGTCGACTAAACAAAGATCAAAAATATCCTATGGAGAGAATTGACGTCGGCGGATCCGTTCTTCTAGCTCCGAAAGCTCAGTCCCGTATTCTTGTTCCAATTCCTTCTCGAGAAGGACTCTGGAAGCATCATTAATAGTTAGAAGTCAATAATCTTCCGATCCACCGCCAGACCTTTCATCGATGCTTTCAATTGCTCGCCAGTTTAGAGCGAGTCTTCTCTGAACTAGCAAGATCAATTTTCAGAAGGGCACGCGCTTCCTCGGCATCTTCAAGAGCTTTCTTCAGGCGAACGATCTCGAGGTCGTGCGTCTCGACGGAGCGGATCAAGTCAGCAGTGGCCTCATCCCGTGTATTCAAGCTTGCCCTTAGACGCGCAGATTGAGCTTGCACTTGCCGTAGTTCTTCTTCAACAGCTTCTTCGCTATTTCCTAGCTCGTGTGATAGACTCAACTCGAGAAGAGATATAATAAGAAGTACCCCTGACCAAGTCTCAAGTTCACTCGCCTCGCTCTAGCCGGATCGATCTTCGCGATAGAGTCGCCAAGTCGTGAAAACCCTCCTCTCTTATGATATTTACGCGTCGATCGAGGAGCCGCCACGAGTCAAGGAAGAACCTTTATTCATGACCTTTTCAATCAATTTATTGAGAAGGAATGTGAAACCCTCAAGCTCGCGACCGATGACCATCTTCTCGATCTTCATCCGCCATCAAAGCTCTAATTGTGTCATACAACACGGAGGAGCCAGGAAAGAGGAAGTGTAAGTTTCAAGATTCTCAATTCTAAAATTCTCAAAAGAAACAAGGCTAGGAGACATACCAAGGTGGCTAGAAGATCCCCGGTGAAGTTATCTCTACCATGCTCGCCGACGAGCCTCGAACCACGGAGTTAATTCAAGTTCAGCTTGAGTAGCCGGTGGTCCAGGTTGAACGAGAGAACTCTCAACAAGAGTCGAAACAATGATGGACTCAGTAGGGAGAACGAGGGGTTGAATCTCCAAGTACGAAACCGCAGGAGCTTGCTCTGCAGTAGTAGTAACGGTTCCTGCAGGTGAGAATACCATCGAGTATTAACTATCGGCTAAAAGATTGAGAAGATCTAAACAATAAGACGCGTACCGATAAAAGAGCTAGCTTCTACAACAGATCCTCTTTGAGTATGTTCCAATGACATCTCAGAAATTAGATGCTGGTCAAACTCAGAGAAAGAGATCATCTGAGCGAGGCTTTGTTCAGACGATTCCTCGAAACCCTCTTTATGTGTAGGCTCCGTTTGCATTTGGCTCACGCGACGTCAACAATACGCTGTGGGTGTTAGTTTACATATACCTACATATGTGAAGATCATAGTAACATATATGTACATACCGAACCGCCCATGGATTCAAGAGTCTTATCAAGCCGCCCCCAAGTCGCTTTCCTCGCCTTGTTCCTCCACACCGCAGCCTACAACGTGTTAGCTATTCAATACAAGGAAGGAGAACAAAGTAAAGTTCAAATTTCATACCAAGACTCGCCCGCTTTGATCGACACCGCTTCATTTCTTGAAATTTCTCTGCAAGAATATGAGCGCGTGGCGATTAGCGGGGGAACAAAGTTGGATTCTTTCAATACTTGGAGTCGCCATCCAGAGGAGGTATTCGTACCTGTGATGATAGTCTCGGGAACATGAAACATGTCAACATCCGCGTCGGCAGCAGTATCTAAGGTACCCTCGTCCATAGTTTCAGGTATTGGCGTCGCGAAACCCGACTCTTCATAGATAAACGCCGGCGGAGGAGAAGGTTCAGCCCGAATCTCACCTTCTTCAGAGGGAACTGAGAAGAGAGAATGAAATAATAAATATCGGTCATAAACAGAATAATGAAGTATAAGTTAACAAAATTTTACCTTCTTCCCCAAATAGAAAATCAGTGCCCGTCGCCTCAGGAGTTGGAGAAATTAGACGCCGAGGCCTATGTGCGAGCTTCTTGGTCCGCAACAACGCTCTGACAATAGATGTTGGGGAAGGAACGGTCATCGACGTGCGGACTCTCTTCCTCAGAATGAGGTCGGAAGCCTCTTCTTCCTCTTCCTCCTCTTCTCCTGTCTCAACAGTCATCTTGTTGGGATGGGTAAGAACGACCTTCTTTCGAGGCCGTTTCAAAGGACGTTTGGGAGGAGATGGGACACGGGGGGAAGCTTTGACTGGTGCATCTCGTCGAGTTGGAGAACGACGAGGAGGAGGTATTACTACTTCACTCCGTATCCGACTCAGAGGATCTAACAATCTCTTCTCTTTCCTCTTCGAAGTTTGATCGGTCGCCAAAATCTTCTTCTTCCACTTCTTCTTGGATAGCCTTCTTCTTGCCTTTAGATTTCCTCGTCGGTTGAGCTCGTGGAGGAGAAGAACGAGTTGGCGTATGATCTCTTTTGTGTCCCACTTCAGTGGGAGCGTTAGCTACAATGAGCCACTTGCAATACATAAATGTTGTTTGAAGCTTAGGCTCAGCAGCAGGGAGACTGAACTTGGCATTGGTACACCCACTGATACTCCAATACCAGGCGCGCGCGCCATCAATAAGGCCTCCATGGGTCTTCATCCCCCGATTCGGATTCCCGACATAGATCTGGTCATAGCCAAATTGACGAGAAAACCGGCATGGAAGATAAGGCTCAATGTCACACGAGTTCTTAACTCGAAAGACGAGGTAGCCAGGCCGAATATTTATTAACCACCGGAAGCAGCCTAGGTCCAGGCTAGTACGGCTTCCGTTAGGCTCAGCAGCATCAATGAGAACGTCATCGTAATGACCCGAGAAGTTTGGGAAACACTTGAAGAATTCCCAACTCTTGGCGATCTTGAATTGGCGAGACGCCTCAGAGAACTGTCTTGCCCCCACTTACGCTTCTAAATTTCGAACAAATAACGTCAGGATGATCGCCAGCGCCGCCATCAAGTCCGACGATGGAGCACGAGCCAAGCCATCAGATAGGTATATGGTAGCTCCACCTTTACGGCCGGGATTTCATCAGAGGACCCTTTGCTCTTCTGAGTGAAGCCAGTGACTAAGCGTCGAAGCCCACAATGTATATCTGCCACCATCGCTGGAAGGAGAGAAAGTCGATGACCGACGCACCACCGATGGTCGGAAGAGTACATCCATAGGCATGGCGTCCAAGATTGATGCGAACCACGATTTCTTCAACCAAATCGCCAAGTAGCCCGCCAAAAGGGTTTGTGGCTTGATGCATACGCACTTGCCACAAGAAAGTCTCAACTTGGTGCCCTTGGGAATCTTGCCCTCAAAGAAATGGAGTAGTAAAGATTGGCATTGGTCTTCGCAATCAAATTATTGATGGCGAAGGAGTTAGAGGATCCAGCTTCTTTACCTCGCTATTACTTCCAAGTTCTTGAACAGTAGCTCAGAAACTGCTTTTGCCGACCGCTGACTTTTCCTGGCCTTCACATCAGTTGACGCTATAGCCGGCTGGTAGTGGCAGGTCAACTCCCAAAGGACCTCATAAACACTTGACCCCTTTTCCTTCATCTCCTTCAGTCGACGATTAGTAGGAAAATACTCCTGATATGGCGCGTCACCCATCGGAAGACCAGACACTTTCATCATCTCATGGAGTGGAAGGCCCAACTCCCCATTCTTCGTTAGGAAGGTATTGGTGTTCGGGTTATAAACCTCCAAAAGTGTGAGGAAGTGATGCGTGCTAATGGGAATCCCATACATGCTTGCACGGATAGGAACATACAAGCCAATTTCTTAAAGTTCACGATTCCACCGGCCGAGGACGTACTTGGTCATCCGCGTCCACCATCGGTCGTCAGTAGAATGGACCCAACCAAAGCATCGGTGGGACTTCTTAGGAGGTAATGCCCTTCCTATTCTGGCCAGACGATTCTTCACAATATCAGCCTTGACCAACAATTCGTTGTGAGGCGGACTGTCTTGACCTATGATCCCCGGAATAGTGCACGACATAATCCTTATCACTTGAGCCCGGGTAGCCTTGGCCAACATACCCACAGTGGATGCGTTGCTCGTCCTCACCAATCTCCAAGGCATGCTCCTTTTGACCGATAGATTGCGCAGGTGCACCAATGAATGATGGCGAGTAAAAGAGGGCAAATGAAGACGGGAGCCGCCACCTTCATACGCCAAGCCTCGACGAAGATAGAATTCTGATCGGCAACGGAGTCCCCGAACAAGTAGCTGGATTTCCTTATGACCTCAGTAGAGCCAACAATTTTCATCAGCGGGGCGTCAGTTATTATCCTCCGTAAATCACGGCGATCCCCATGCTCCAGTAACTCCAATAACTCCGGAGAGGCACTTGGGCCAAGCAGGAATGTCAATCAATACCACGACGAGGAAAACACAAGACTATGTAGTCCACTCGACTCGTGAGTAGCGAATGCCGAAGAAGGGAATTCAACTGCAAGACACAGAAAGATACGTCAGAACAAACTCAGAGAGCAACACTAGGTGTGAAAAAACACTTAGCTAAAATCAAAATATAAGGAAATCGCCTCACAAATGCCGAGACAAATTTAAACTGCCGCTACTACCGCGAGATAAGCAAAACGTCCGCCGCCGAGACAGTTAAACCGCCTCGCCAAGAAGGAGATACCCAAACCGCTCGCCAACAAAGACGACAGCTCAATTGTCTCGCTAGCGGCGATACCCCGACGCCGCTAGCACCGCATACCAAGATCTCATGTTCTTGATTTTACGAGTGTTTTGACAATGCAAAACACTCGTTTAAGCCCAGATCCTCGCAAAGGAGAACCTCGACTCTTCCCGAATGCCTCGCAAAGGAGAACAAACGAGGATTTTGCACAAAAAATGCTACTTTTTCAACTCAAAACAAGTGCATACACCCTAAGTCTTACCCCCATAAGCTGAAGTGGCGGATTCTTCACCCTCAGTGCTTTGGGGGACAGATTTGCCCTTGGGAACCCGAGATCTCTTAGGAGACATGGTTAAAAATGTGATTTTTGAGGAAAAAGTTAGGGTTTTGATGAAAATCCGAAGCAAAAGGCTCTAAAAAACCTAGGGTTTGTCAAGGGGGGCTTCGGATCTGATAGAGGAGCAAGAGGAGGCCCGATTTCGTGAAAAAAATCAACCAAAACCAAGAAAACCCGAAAAAAACCCTAGATCCAAAGAGGGGTTTTCGAACAAATTTGAAGGCTTGAGAGATTAAAAGGGTTTGCTAAGGATGGGGGAGAAAAGAGAAGGTTTTGAGGAGAGTTTTGAAGTCCAAAAGGCGGGATTTCAGATGTTGACAAAACCCTAAGTATCGGGTTTATATAGGGCCAAACCTGCTCTCGCCGGGCCGACAGCCAGAATCGCCAAGATGTTCGAAAGCGACAGTGTAATCGCCAAGATACCACTTCAAACGCGACACCTTTAACTGCCGCGCACGAAGAGAGATAACAAACTGTCTCAGTAACTCCAAAGCTCAATGATTACTCTCCACGCGAGATTCGAAGCATTATATTCAAGACCAATTGGCACCATATTACATTCGGAAGCTTTCCCGAAAGTCTGATGACGAACAACTTATATTCCAGATGTTCAGTAAGCCGGACGACACGTCTTCTCCAGATTCTTACTACTGAAGAAGAATCATACACCATCTCCCACTATGATGAAACAACATGGTTCTCAAGATACTCAATTACGACCCAAGTAATGACTTTCAAGATGAAGATGATCAGTTCAAATTCGACTTCATCATTTCAACCAATTTAAATACAAATGCAACAATTATTGATCCCAAAGTATGGTCAGCGACGTCGCGTAGCCAAGGTTCGAAAGCTGAAGCAAGATATAGGCCACTTATATAAAGTTCAACGTTGAACAGGAGCAAGGCGTATCTTATCCAAAGTATTCCAGACCTCTCGATAAAATACAGAGGAGTCTGAAAACTTTGGAGGGGGTATCTGGTGTAGGTGTTAAAAATTGCTTATCAGTACCCGAACAAGACTCGTAAATGGTGGGTTGACAACCGACGATCCGTCCGGACACGAATTTAACTCCCGGACGACGACATTACGCGAAAACGCATAAAGCGAAGCCGACGAACGATGAAGTGAGTCGGCAAGGCGCATTTGTGCCAACGTAAACGACGGTCGTGGAAAACCCGACGCACGGTTCGACGAGGCGAAGTTGACTAAACTCAAATGCCGGCAGACGAATCAACCGTACTAAGTCCGCCAATGCAAACGAGCCGCTTGAGCTCGAAGTTGATCGGATATGGACTCAAACACAACGGCGACATCACCGAGGAAAACTAAGCCCTAAGACCGAAAGTCGACGAAAATGACGCAAACGGCAAAACGCTAACTCCTGGCCATCACTGCTACTCGCCAAGTGGCCGATCCACCTTGGTGGCTGACGCTCATTCTATAAATAGGGTTTTCCTCATTTCGGGATTTTGGGAGGCCGGATCTCGGGACTTTCGAGATCTCGGATTTTTAACACTTGTGAGAGAGTTCTCGAGCCGCCGACGCACAGCCCGGAGCACCGCAAGCACGAAGTTCGGGCCGACGCCGATCTACGATCACCAGGTAAGCGAATTCGGTCGGCTACGTAATAGCGCCAGGATTTCTCCAAGTAGATCTCACCCGCCCCATCCTCTCCTTCGTGAGTGTGATCCCCGGCGATCCTCTCCTTCATGAGTGTGATCCTCAGCGCTTCGCTTCCTTCGCGGAAACGAGCCCCTTCACGCCTCAGAAGTTTCGTAACCCGGCTTTCACCGATCGAATTGCGCGGTGGTCCACGGACAATTCAAGTCCCCGGCACAGGCGAAGAACCCACACAAACGAGGATCCCGTATAATAGAGATCCGAACATTTGTTCAGGAAAAAGTTGTAATTTTCGTTTTCATTGTACTCCTTAAAATAAAAGGTATTTCTTTTGAATTTTGTTGTAGGCCAACGGCCGTAAACAAATTCAACAAACAATGAATAACAAGCCAACCTTTCTCAACAAGTCAGGGCACCACAGCGGGAGCCAACGGCTTCAACAAAAGCCGCCGTGGTCGCAACCGCTGATCCCGATCCCAGCCATCGAGGAGGTCGGTACGACTCACTCAACGTAGTTCGAGGGCTATCTCTCCTCCTCGTCCAGATCCAACTCCTCCCCCCGCAAGTCCAAGATGGTCTCCACTGCCAGGAAGACCCACTCGGCCTCAGATGCGGAGGCAAGGAAGTCCAACCCTACCGCCGCCAAGACTACAGGCGACGGTGATACCCCAAATTTTAACAACGGCCACCCATCGTGACACCTCTATCTCAGGTAAGGTCGATTCCGCCAATGGCGTTGTGACTCTCTCCAAGAGAGCCCGCCGAGGCGACGCCGCTGGCTAAAACAATTTACCTGTGCAAAAGAATCAATGGACGGGTCCGCTATGAGGCTTAATCTAAGGTCCAGTTGACTCGTAGACCGGTTCGAGATCGCCGCCGACTCATACAAGCGGCGATAAATGAATGGGTCCGAAGCCAACGGACCGTTTACGCTTCGAGCGATCCGAAGCTGCCACGCGACTCTTCGCTAAGCAAGCACTTTGGTGCAACAAGCCCGCGAAGTTGAAGAAGGAGGCGCCAAGAAGTCATCAACAAATCGGCTAGTTTGGAAGCCCAAGTCCGTGAAGCTTCAACTCCGACAAACCCAAAGATCAAGCTCAGCTCGCCAGCCAGTGCCAACCGCCCTGCTCAAATCGAAATTGTGAGCACCTCAATAAAAGTGGTATTGATGTCGAAGTTACCTCGTGTTCCGCACTCCAAACTTCCTACGGCTAACCTCGCCACGCACTCGCCAGCTTGCCGCCAAGGATCGCCTCGTCCGCTTAAAGGAATCGCTGGTCACTCCCGACATGGGTCGCACTCCACAAAGACAAGAAGAATCCCGCAATGCCGCGACCGGCTTCAAATCGAAGTCCGAGCCCACAAAGATTCACACTGGCCATGCGTCATGCGCGAAAGTGACTTATGAAAGGCCTATTTTCTCTCGAAGGAGACGCCTCATCCGACGATGACAACGCTATACCCGAGAAGTCATGCCAACACACGATAGGTTGCTCCGCATTCATGCCGACGAAGTTGTACTATCATGCCGGGGTACGAAAATCCCAAAAGAGGAACGCCTCAGAACCAAACATGCCTTGCTTGTGCTCAAACCGATCAAGGCAGCGTTATATCTGAGTGCAACCGCTTAAAACGACCGCGCCGGTCTTTGATAGGCTCAAAGACGAATGTCCGAACTCAAGTCAAGACGCCGCAAGAAGAGATGGGCTCGTGGTGATGAATTGCCGAGTGTTACCATCAATATGACCAGCCAGAGGGACGCCATCATGTGCCGCTCTGGGCATCGCGAACTAATGACTCGATTGCGTCCGGATCGCTAGACGACCCAATTATCGCAAGATGCGTAAGGGATTACCCTCGATGATGAAGTGTCGGATGCCGGCCCGCAATGGCTTCCGATAATACAATTTTAGCATAGGACAACCTCGTGAGGCGCTCATGATCAGCGAACAAGTGTCCCTGATGCTTGAAGAGGCCCTAACCAAGCAAAGGGACAACTTTAAGCTTGAATGGAACCGCCATGCCAGATGAGAGCAATGCATGACCACCGATCCACGCGATAATGAACCGCCAGGCGCAGCCAAGTCATCGCAATAATGTCAACTTAACAGATAGCTTACACGACAGAAGGAGGCCGAAATGTAGATGATCGAGCTGCTCGGCAAAACGCTAGCGATAACACCGTCGTTCCTCCCCAAGTCTACCCGAACGGAGACATAGGGGATAATGAGAAAATAAAAGACCTCGAGAGCAAAATTAATACTTTGATTTCCGCTCAAGAGGTAAAGAAGACGGGTATACCATGTCCTTACCCGAGGGAATGGGAATCAATCCCGTATCTGACAAAATTCAGCCTCATCAACTTTACGCCGTTTGACGGAAAGGGATCACCTACTCAGCACTTGATCTACTTCAAGTCTCATCTAGGAGTTATCTCCGGCAATGAGCCCTTGATGGTTCGGTCATTCGCTGGCACCCTTCGTGGAGTCGCCGATTGGTACCGCCTCAAACCGTGAGCGCTAATAGCCGGATGATATGGAGACCATGTTTTCACCAATTTCTTCGATGATGACACCGGTATCCATCGGTCTTTGTTGGACGAGAAACAAAGACGGGAAACAAAGTGGATAACTTCGCCAAGAGGTTCGTAAATAAGGCAATGAATTGCCGAGACCGATAACGGAGAAGTTCATTCTCCAAACTTATCACAAAGAACTGTCATTGGACGGTTGGAAGTAATGGGAACCTGCACCGCCCGAGACCTCGAAAGATTTAAAGATACGCTGAGAGCAAGCCGAGCCATTCCCTAAAAGGAAGAAAGCGGAGAGAGGTCACCTATGGTGAATGCTCACAAGCGTAACTTTGTCCCCGCGGGCAGGTAAAGCGCCGAAAGTCCGTAGACGCCAATCAAACGCTCGAATCGTAACCACAAACAGCCAGCCGCAACAACGCACCACAGCAATCGCAGCCTCAATGGCGCTTAACAAACTCAAAATCAAACCTTCCGCTCGAGGTTTCCCAAGACTTACTCGCTCAAAGACGAGGAAGTTCCTGCATCTTCAAATACCTTCGAGAACAATAAGATCCACCGCCCCACCAGAACCAAGAGGAGGCAAACAAGGTTACGATCCTGGCATCGCGACTTACCACAGTGGCGTACATCATCCTATAAAGTTCTCATACCATCTCAAGGACAAGATTCAAGCCTTGATCGATGTTGAGCCATTATTCAAGCCCTCCAAAGAGAAGAAGGTGGGAGCAAATGTAGTCTCTATAAGCTTCGATCGGCCTCGATTGGTTTCAACCGACGCCAGCCAGAAGGTAGGAATGAAGATGGTGAATGAAGATCCTCATGGGCAACGGAGAAGGGGCTCGACCGCAACCAACAAAGAAATGGAGAAATCCTTTGGGTCCACCCGACTTGCCGGAAGACGATCAAGGACTACATCCTCGCCAAAAGAAGTCCAAGGGAAAAGGCAACTATGCCGCGTCGCTCAAAGAATTCCGAGAAGGACGATGAAGAAGTGGCGACTTTCCGCTCAAGAAGAGCATGAAGTCTTTGCCACAAGGAGTGGACACGAATACACCTACAAGTATCCGAGGCTCCAAATCCAAACGCCAAGACGCTGTCGAATCGGGTGGCCACGACTCTCTCACTGCAGAAAGGACAACGCGCATAGCTGTCTGAAGAGAAAACAACAAGCAAAGGAGAAGCAACCTCAGTCCGTGAAGCTCAACTCCGGCAATTCCGATTCAATCGCCTGACAGAGGGATAGACCGGGAACAGCTCTCCATACCGCTTTGATGTCATGGCCCAATTGGCAAACATCCCGCTAGAATAACTTCTACGAAGGTTCGATTGTCGAAGGAGACCCGAAGCCTTACAAGAGGCTCTAGCCGATTCGTAAGTCTTTCACACCCGTGATTAAGCCGAGTCCGTAAGAGTCACCAATAGTGCAACCTTGCGTGAAACACTTCCCTGCATTACTTTTACAAAGGAGGATATGCATACGAGGGATTCCAAGCACGATAGGCCGCTATACTTCACCGGGTATATTGGCTCTAGTGAAGTTAACCGGATCCAAGTCGACCGGGTTCCGCTGTGAGCATCATGCCCTGCGCCTCATGTATCACCTTGAATCCCTCGCCAGAAGTCGGCATCAACAGCACGGTGATCTACAGATTTAACACCAGCGGGTCTCGGCCGCTTGGTAAAATCGGATAAAGTGCCAAATGGGGGACTTAAAGTCCGAAGTCACCTGCTATGTGATTGACGCAGAGACTTCCTATAACTTATTGTTGGGTCGACCTTGGATCCACGGTAATGTTATAGTCCCATCTACTCTTCATCGTCTCAAATATGTAGACACTAATAATGAGGTCAAGACGGTGGTCACGACAAACACCGCTTAAGGATGGAGAATTATTTCATCGATTCTCTCCTCTACGATAATGAGTCCAAATCGAATCATCGCCCAAGGCACGACAGCGTGAAGAAGCCGACATCAAGTCGGGCTTGATTATAGTGGTGGTTTTATTTTAAATGACATTGTACCCCTTGTAATCAATCTTGACAATGAAGAATCGCCGATGAACATTGTAATTGGTAAATCACCATGAATCAATAAATGACGATTTAGAGTACCCTTTGTCTTTGAATGATGTGATGACAGTTTATACAACGATCGAGTTGCTCTTACCAACTCTGGCCATCTTGCTTTACACAAAAGCAGCTTAAGACTCCTTTGGGACAACACTCGCCATCCCACCTAAGATCAAGTAGTGAAAAAACTTGGTTTACTTAAAAGGAGATGCGCCCAACGTAATTATTTCTTAGAAGAAGACGAAGATGACAATGGGCCTATCCTCCACACATTCAGATATAGTCCAGAAACACTGGGTATCATGAAGAGGTGGGGGTATGACTTGACACAAGGGGAAGGTCTATGTTTTGGGCGAGATCCTCGAGTCCCTCCCAGAGCGGCATATATCCCAAGATGGAAGCCGGATAACTATTATGCATTTAGACGGGGATTGGGATACGAATCCTCTTCAGAAGATGAATGCTCATGGTTGATTGATAATAATCCACCCGATGAGGGAGACGGACATTCGTCTGATTCTTCGGCTTGGAATTCTGACACCAGCCTCGGAGAAGCTTTCAAGGCTTTAATATCAAATATGGCTTCAGTTGATCCTGCTACTATTGAGGATGATGGAGATATACCAACATGGGAAGACCCATGGATCCATCAACTCAAAGAGCAGTTCGGGGATAGATTCGAACAAAGAGAACCACCCACTAAGGATGAGGTAGTCCAGGTTAATATGGGTGACGAAGAGCATCCTAAGCTCATAAACATCAGCAATACTCTTCCCTCAGAAGAGAAGGAAGAGTTGATCGCCCTAATCAGGGAGTATATCGATGTATTCGCTGGAGCTACGAGGACATGCCAGACTCGACCTAATGTGGCGACACATCGCCAACATCAAGGTGGATGTCAAACTCCGCCAAGAAACCGCGAAAGACGGTTTCGGCCCACAAATCTTGCAATTATTGACGAAGTGAAGAAACTCATCGAATCGATTCATCAAGGAAATTCAACATCCGGATTGGGTGGCTAATATAGTCCCGGCCACTTAAGAAGAATGGTTCGATTAGGACTGCGGGTCACTACGAGACCTAAATGTCGTCACCAAAGATGACTTTCCTCTTCCAATCACCGATGTCATAGTCGACAATACGTGTGGGTTTGAAAGGATGTCATTCATGGATGGTTTCTGATACAATCGATCAAGATACACCCGATGATGCCAAACACACACGCTCGTAACTTCATCGAATATATTGCTACACGGTCATGCCGCTCGCCTCAAAATGCCGCCACATATCAACGAAAGCAATGACTAAAATTTTCCTGATCATCCCGAAAACGGTCGAATGCTACGTCGACGACTTGGTCGTGAAAAGCCGTGACAAAGGAGATCACATTAAAGATCTTAAAACGGTATTCGAGCTCATGCGAGCTCATCAGCTAAAGATGAACCCTGCCAAATCCTTCCTTGGGGTGTCCAAGGCAAGTTCTTCGCTGCCACTAATAAGGGCATCCATGTCGATCCTGACAAGGTGAAGGCGATTCAAGAGTTGCAACCTCCGAGAAACTTGAGAGAACTCAGGGGGTTATAAGGACGATTGGCGTACATCCGACGGTTCATATCGAACCTATCTGGGAAGTGCCAACCATTCTCTAAGTTGAACAAGAAGGGCGTGTTGTTTATTTGGGACGACGCCGCCGAAAGCCGCTTGAAGAGATCAAATCGTATCTCGCTAAACCTCCTGCTCTGTTGCACCGCTGGTCGGGAAAACCGCTTCGATCTACGCCAAGGCAACGGATCACTGCTAAGCGCTTTACTCGCCAGACGATGACGGCGCATCACGGTCGTGTGCAGTATTACCCGGTTTAACATTGGTCGGCCGAAGTCTCGATACCCAATGGTAGAGAAGCGGTGCCTTGCATTAGTGTTCGCGATTCGTAAAATGCAAGACTATTTAGCCTGACAGACGATTTATGTTATCTCTAACGAACCGTCCGAATATTTATGACCCACCGCCTCAATGAGTTGGCGTTTGGCGAAATGGGCCTTGCTCTTGTCCCAATATGACTTGCACTTCAAACAACAAAAGTCGGTCAAAGGACAAGCGATTTGGCGACTCTTTCGCCAACCCGACAACGACGCAGCTTGAGCTATATGATGATCTTAGGATGAAGTTGAAGTCAACACTACATCGCACCAACAAATATGGCGATTGTATTTTGACGGAGTTTCGGCCACTAATGTGGCAAGTACCCGGATGTTCTAAAATCTCCGGAGTCGGAGTTGTCTTGATTTCCCGGAATCATGTCATGCCCGTGCTTATTCACTCACGAACCTTGTTCCAATAACGTAGCGAATACAGCGTTACTTATCGAACTTAGCTTCGCCAAGGAATCAATATCTCAAGCATACTACATTCACAACCGATAGTCGCGATCCGCTGAGACTACTAAGTCGAAATCCGCATCTAATTCTATTATCGTAGCAATCGAAATGGCGTACTCGCTCAAGAATTCTTCATCGAATATATCCCATCAAAACGCCACGCATCAAGGGCGCATTTGCCGGTCGTTAGCATAACCTTCCAGACCAACAATTAGTTACGGCCAGACTCATCAACTCTTCGCACCAATAGATAACGGGTACAAGAAGATGAAGGGTAATTACCAAAGAGGTACATGCAACCCAAACTAAATTGGAGCCCCAAGATTGGCTTTCCTATCATCGACCACGCCTTACACTGTGATTCCGCCAAGACGAAGGGAGAGAGAGTCAATCCCAAGAGCTCCAAGATTCTTTACAACACGTAAACCCGATGTTATATCGCCGGTATGACTTTTACTCCGATGCCTTTCAAACAAGGAGGCGTAAGAGGTCCTTCGAAGCACACTAAGGTGAATGTGGTGCGCACTACCGGGTCCTAAGCTCTACGATCGAAGTCGAGAATGGGCTACTTTTGGCCCACAATGATTAATGACGCAATGAGCACGCCGAATGCCACGCGGCGTCAAATTCACGCAATTATATGCATCACCGAAAGCGCTGCATCCTTCACATCCTCGCCATTCGAGACATGGGGAATGGACGCTGTAGGTCCTATTTTTCCGGCCGCTAAGGGAGATCGGTTTATTCTAGCGACACCGACTATTTCTCCAAGTGGGTCAAGCAATCCGCTAAAAGAAGTCAAGGCGAAGTACCGCCAATTTATCAAACACCATGTCATCTACCGACACGTGTTCCAAGACGGATCGCATGACAACGGTCCCCAATTTATCGGCAATTCCTTCATGTTTTATAAAAGTTCAAGATACAAGATGTCTCATCGACGTTCTATAATCCAAAGAAGAAATGGATTAGCCGAGGCATTCAACAAGACGATTATCAAGATTTTGTCGGCTTGTGAAGAATAACAAGCTTAGACTAGGATGATAAACTCGAGAAGCACTCGGGCATATCGCACAACCGTACGCACGCCAACCGAGCGACTCTGCATCCCCTCGGTTTACGGTGAAGCAGCTTCTCCCGCTGAAAATCCAGATTCTCGCTACTCGCGACGCTTTCAACAGATGACGATCAAGAACAACATCAAAAACGCCTCAAGAGCTTGAGATGTTAGATGAGAAGCTACCGAGGCTCAACAATGCATTGAGTTCTATCAAGCTAGGATGTCGAGGGTTTTCAATAAGAAAGTTCAGAACCTTAAGGAGGGAGATTCGCCCGCCAGACCACATAATTCTCAACTCCAAAAAGAAAGGTAAATTGAACCCAATGGGAAGGACCGCTTATAATAGACACGGCCTATTCAAACGTGCATATCGCCTTGTCACATGTATGGCGACACGCAGCTAATGCCGATAAATGGGAAGTTTCAAAAGTATCATCCTTAGTACATTCAGATAACCCATTTTGATGGGAAGTTCCTCGAGAATATCTCACTCATTTTCATGAGGATAACCCTAAGTTATTTTGTTTTCCTCCAAAATTCTCTCACCGATCACCATTGACGGTGGGCCCACTAAAATCTCCCCGGGTCCAACCACAGAAAATCCCTCTCGACTTTCACTAACAGAGGTCCACTTTCAAATTCTCGCTAGCAATCCTACAAAAGCTAAAGCTATCCGCACCTTTCAAGAGTCTCTGAGTGAGACCCCGCCTAGTCCACCTTCGAAATAGAATACATTCTTCCTTTCCCACATTTTACCCGAGATAGAATACATTCTTCCTCTCCGTAAGCAAGGATAGAATACATTCTTCCTCTTGTCTTAGATTCTGAATGGAGATCCCACTCTTAGTTTCATCTTTCAAGATTCTCAAAATGGAGATCCCATTTTAGTCTCTTTCATCGAAACAGGACAAAATCCTTCCTTTCCAATATCCTGAGATAGAGACAAGATCCTCCTTTCTCTCCATCAATAAGAGATAGGATACAAAACCTTCTCTCTTATTTCAATTCGTGAGCTTCCTGAGATAGGACACAAAACCTTCCTCTCCATTGGCAAGAGAGGATACAAAACCTTTCTCTTGTTCATCCCTACCCGAGATAGGAGACAAGATCCTCCTTCCTCTCCACCTTCGAAATAGAATACATTCTTCCTTTCCAACCTCAATCAATCTTATTCCGCTCAATCATTCTCCGTCGAAAGAAGGCTCCAAGATTCATCTTGGGAATTTGATCCCTAATCCTGCTGTGGATAGGTCAACGCCAACATGCGTCACGGGTTAGTCTTCCCGGAAAAGAAGAAGCCTACGATTCAACATCGTAGCATTAAGTCTAAGAGAGTTTCATTCTTTAGCACAACATGTGTGTAGAACGGATTTAGATAATCTACATGCTAGCCCAACTCAAACGGTAGTTGGTAAAGGCTCATCAAACTCGCTGAGGGTCGGAGATTGGCCAATAACCCTAAAGCCAACGCCACACGCTGTCGGTTTAGTCTTTTCCGATTGAAGAAGACACCCGAGTTTGATTCGGGGTATTTTATCCCTAAGCCTAAGAAGGATAAAGCCAACGCCACACGCTGCTGCCGCTTAGTCTTTTTCCATTGAAGAAGACACCGTAGTTTGATTCGGGGTATTTTATCCCGCCTAAGAAGGGATAAAGCCAACGCCACACGCCTGCGGGTTTAGTCTTTTCCGATTGAAGAAGACACCAAAGTTTGATTCGGGGGGTATTTTATTCGAGAAGCCTAAGAAGGGATAAAGCCAGCCTCACAGCGTTGCGGTTTAATCTTTTCCGATCGAAGAAGACGATGCGATTGCAGGGTATTTCATCCGGCCTAAGAAGGATGAGTCTCACGCGTAACAGCGTTAGAATAACCTCTTGCCGTAAAGAAGTCACGAAGCCTACATTATTCAACATCGTAGCATTAAGTCTAAGAGAGTTTCATTCTTTGCTGGCGTCGTAATGCGAGCGGATCGGATAATCCGCCTAGACTCAAGCGGTAGTTGGTAAAGGCTAATCAAACCCGTTGATGGTGAGGTTTGCCAAAATCCTATAAGTATTATGGTTAATTATTTACGTGAAATAAAAGAATCAAAAAGGGACATATTTGATTAATAAAAGGATGATTACAAATTCTTAAACATCAAATTTATGGGGCAATTTGTTATACTTATCAATGAAAGTTCTTTGAAGTTCGCGGCTTCGATACTGAAGGACTCCTGTTGCTATTAAGGGCCTTAGCGGTCTCCTTCGATGTCAACCGGCTTACGCTTTGAGAGTTCAAATTTCGGGCATGACCGCCAAGAGTCTCTTTTTGTTGGCCTTCATCGCCTTCAAGATGATCGATTCTCGCCTGAAGTCGCTTCTCCAGAAATACACAAGACCGAAAATGTCCCACGTAAGATGAAGCTTCGGCTAGCCTCCAAATGATGCACCGGTCTCACAGATTTGAACTTCGAGTCCGAATAACTCAAGCATCCCGCCAAGCCGCCGTGAGCCTCGGCTCTGCCTATATATGAGGGGAGCCCTACTCTCAAAATTTTATAGACTTTGGAGCTTAACCTCCAAATGGTCGAAATCATCAAGAATGGCCTGGCAAACTCAATTTTCCAAATATTCTCCCATGTCGCTAATCCCACCCTAACTGAACACGAGTATAAACCGCTTCCTAATTCGCCGAGAAGTTCCTAAGAATATTTCCGTGGATAACTCGATCGTAGGATTGCATCGACGCTAATCAACGCCAGCCTAATGCTACTCCAACTAGGAATACGAGTATAAACTATTTCCTACGAGAAGTTCCCGAAAATATCTTAAGGATTTCACCACCAATGGGTATATGAGGATAAACTAATCTCAAACTCAAAGGAAGGCATGAGTATAAACTGTTGACGTACCAACGCTGGCCATAATCAGCTGAAGGCCGAACGCCAAGAGGAAATTTCCGACGGACAACGCGATTCTACTCGAAGGACTCTCCCACCGCATCAATGCCGATTCGTAAGGCCGCCGCCGAAGGCCCATCGGTCAACAGCTTAGAACGGAAAATCCCTAAAAATTCCTTCCACGTGGATAATTGTACTCCAACAAGGAGTAATGCAAGAGGACGCTTAACCAACGCCGTAAGAATTCATCATCAACGGTTCGATCCACGAAGATCACACGGCCAACGACAGTAACGCCGCATTGAAGGCTAAAATCCATATAACGGAGGAATCTCGATGGTCAATTGACGATAATTCACCGACACGAATGACAAGAAGGGAACTTAATTAGCTACGCTTGAAATTCCAACAACGGTCAAGCAATAAATGCAAAGACCGTAACACCCCCGGTATCCTACAAAGCACCGAGAACCTGAGGATTGGAGGAATTAAATCTTGGTGCCAATCTCAAAGAAATTCATCTATCGACTTCGTCAAGATCTCACAACGTCGACAAAAAATGCACCGTAATACCTTCAACAATCCTACAAAGCACCGGAAAGACCAAGGAATGGAGAGATCAAACACCAAGGTCATTCACAAGTCCTATCACGCTAACTAAAGAGTGAAAGGGCTTATCATATCAAAGCATCCCGGACTCATCAAGAATGAGGCGGGGCGGCTTTGGAGGGTATCTGTGGCGTTAAAATTGCTTCGGTGCGAACAAGACTAAATAAGCGGTGGGTTGACAGCAAACGATCCGTCCGGCAATGGCGACCCGAGAACTCCCGGCGGCGATTCTGCATAAAGCATAAGCGGTCGGCGAATGCATGAAGTGAGTCGACAAAGGCGTCACGAGCCAGCGAAACGGCGTGTCGTGGAAAAATCACGGCGAAGTTCGGCGAAGCGAGTTGACTAAACTCAAATGCGGGAGGCGGAATCAACCGTACTTAGTCGTCAATGCAAGCGAAGCGTTTGAGCTCACGAAAGTTGATGGATCGGACTCAAACACCAGGCGACATCACGGAGAAAACTAGCGGGAAGGCCGAGAAAGTCGACGGAAAATGGCAAAGCGGCGAGCGGCGAACCTCGACCCACTGACGAGTTACCTGCGGCAAGTGGCGAGGTGCTGACAATGGTAGAGCCGCACCGCCAGTGGCAAGCCCTATTCTATAAATAGGGGTTTTCCTCATTGAGGGGATTTTGGGAGAATTTGGATCACCGAGGGACTTTCGGAGATCTGGGATTTTTAACACTTGTGAAGAGTTCTCGAGCCCGTCGACCTACGATTCAGAACGCCGTGACACGGGGATTCGATCGGCGTCGGATCGATCCGAGGTGGCGAGTCCGGTTGACTCTGAGATAGCGGTGTGATTTCTCCTAGTAGATTTCACATCAGGCGATCCTCTCCTTCATGAGTGTGATCCCAGTGATCCTTTCCCGTGAGTGTGATCCCCTCGGTACCGTTTCCTTGATTAAGCTTGAGCCTTCCGTCTGTAGTTCGAGCAGGGTTTCCACACGGATCGAATTGTGCGGTGGTCCACGGATTCAAGTCCCGACCGGTGAAGAACCCACCTGGCGAGGATCATTATAATAGAGATCGAGCATTTGTTGGGAAAAGTTATAATTTTCATTTTCATTTATGCGCCTTAAAATAAAAGGCATTTCTTTTGAATTTTGTTGTAGGCCAGCGAAGGCGTAAGCAAATTCAACAGCAATGAATAACAAACCAACTTTCCGAACATCACGGAGGCATCGAAAATTGTTGAAGAACTCCAAATGTGATTTAATCATGAGAAGATCGGCGACTAACTCACCAAAGTCTCGTGAAGTCAATCACGTGGTCAAACCAATGATCGGATACCTATAATGTCTCGCTATTACGCGACCTTTGTTGTGTCTCGCCAATGGCGACACTTTCTTGTGTCGCGCTATTGGCATCGACACTTTATTGTGTCTCACCATTGGCGAACATTTGTGTCGCCGCAGGCGACACCAAGAACGCCTAACACGCGTTTCTTGAAGCGCTCAAATTAATGTTTGTGGGGCCCACTTGATGTTTTCAACGCGAAAGAGACGCTCAGCCTATGTTAGTGGCGGTTACACGCTGAAAATATGCCCACTAAGCGCGGAAATTAGGGCATTTAATCGCGCTCTAAAATAGAGGAAAACCGCTATAACAACGGAGACGCCTCTTGAGCGCTGGCAGTTAACACCGCCGCCAACATGCGCTGACATTGACGCGCCGCAATTCATACCGCCGCTACCACTACGGATTGTGGACACTTGATGATTCGTTCTTTCGATGTGACGCCTAAAGGCTATAAATACTTCCCCGCCCACTTGGGCGTGAGAGGAGTTGAAGATCACAAATACAGAGCTTTTGCAAGGAGAGAGAGAGAATCCAAGTTTCCAAAGTTTAAGAACACAATCCACGTGGAAATTCCTCGAGTTTAAGCTTTGACTTATTCTTGAGAAGAGTAGATATCTTACTTAGCTAAGATATTTACTTCAGTTTTTGTTTCCTTAGCGAAGCACTAACTATATTCCATCGACTTGACGATCGTTGCGCGGTGGTCCACAGACAACGCGTCCCTGGCACAGGCAAAGACCCACAAAAGCAGGAGATCTACACGTGTAGTTTCTTCTGTTCGAGTTTGTTAGAGAATGATTCAGTTTCTTTGTAAAAGAGAGAGTTGCACGTGTAACCCTTTAATTGTTTTCCCTTTTAAACGTTTTGAAATGAAAACTATAAAGAACATCATTTTCGAACCAAACAATGTCGCCTCGGCGCTAGAGAGCGGCTTCTGCTGGCCCTTCCACCACTACATCTCTGAGCTCGATGAACGAGTGTGGGACGAGTTTAGAGCTAAGCTGATTGGGGAGATGGGGGCGGCCGTTCTCATAGGGAGGTGGTTCCAGATGGTGACAGGTTCATCGCCTAGAGGCCTCTCGACAAGGAGAGCTTAGTTTTGGAGTCGAGTGTGGCTTAGATTCGGGCTCTGGAGCAATTCACCCTCCCTAGAGATGTGAAGATGTTGTCAAAAGTGTCGAAAGTGGGCTTGCACTTGGCCCTTAAAGGCTATTTGCTGCGGGGGGCCTTGATCAAGCACGAGCTGTTCTCTCAGCTCTCCTTTACGTATAAGCTCCCCGCTAATTTTGAAAGGGCACTGGCCGATGAGAAGAAGCCTAGGGAGGTGGCTGATAAGAGGGTCGCGGCACTGGAGGCCGAGCAGGGTCGCAATGAGGGCAAATGGCGTCGGGAGCTTGAGATCAAAGAAGACATGATCAAAGAGCTTAAGGGGCATCGCGCCAAGCAGTCGGCCACAATTGAGAAGCTCAAAGGAGACATGGCTAAGCTCAAAGAGGATGTCGCTCATCTTCAGCAAGGGATCACCGAGCGGGATGGCCGAATTAAGTATTTGGGTGAAGAGGTTGAGTCTGAGAAGCGTCACAGGCATGAGGCTCAGGAAAGCTCTTGGTCGGACCGCTCGATGGCCCAAAACCTGAAGCGGGACCTCGAGGAGGAGCGGTCGGCCCATCAGGCATCTTGGGTGACTATCGAAGCCTTGGAGGCTCGACTCACTTACTTGGATTTGGAGGAGCATAAGGCGGAGGTGGTGGAGAGATACCGCCATAATTCCTTAGGTAAAGTAAAAGTAGCCTTAGCTTGCAAGGCCGGCTTTGACTATCTGGCCTCCTTACTTCCTTTCGAGTCTCGACCACCCCAAAAGTGCCTCTACCTCTCGAAGTCTCAGGTCACTGACTTACATCAAGGAGATTGAGATGATGGGAGGGGGAGTAACTCTGGAAGTGGATGATGGTGATGATGAGGGCAAGTCAGGGACGACCAAGAAGAGGTCCCCCCTCCTACAGCTCTATTTGTTGCTCCTCCTACTGCTTCTGCTACCACTGAGGCGACTCCAGTTCCCGACCCGGATGCTGCTCTTCCAAGCCCTACTCCCGACCCAAGCCGAGGGATGTGATAACTTGTATCTTTTTCTTCTTTTTTTTATAGATATGTAAATAATGATGTAAATATCTTGAGATATGGACTGAATAGTTATGTTTGCCTTTTTGAGACTTGTGTATTTCTATCCCATTTTGTTCAGCTTTATTTAATCGTGGCTTTACTTCAAGAGAGGTAAGTAGTCAAGGTGAGTCGGTTGTGTGCTGAGACAACTCGAGCGCGTATGACGCGAGTCGAATGGCTCGTTTCTTTGCTTCTTTGGTTGGAGTGCCTTTGGCCGATTAAGCGGCAAGAGGTACCTTGGTTTTACCCTGAAGAGGTACCAAGGTCTTCTTGTCAAAGTCTACCGAATGGTAGGAATGCCTTGGTCTTATGACGATGCCGAGGGATTTTAGGTTGGTCGAGTGCCTTGGTTTTACTCATGAGATATCAAGGTCTTTTTGGCTGGCTTGATTGAGCTTCGTGCCTTGGGTTTATTTTCTTGCGACACCAAGGGCTTTGCGTGCATGCCTTGGGCTTAATGAGGCACGAGGTATTTTTAGGTGGAGAGACGAGGAGGTCGGGGCCTATGAACTTAATAGAGGCGCCAAGGTCTTTTAGGTAGGATGGCCGAGAGATTGGTGCCTTGGACTTAATGAGGGCGCCAAGGTATTTTGGCGGGTGCCTTGGAGTTAATGAGGGTGCCACGGTCTTTTTGGTAATGACGACCGAGTGGTCGGGTGTCTTGGACTTAATGAGGGTGCCAAGGTCTTTTCGGCTCCTGCAAAGATTTAGCACTGTGAAGATGTGACATAGGAGTGAGATTCAAAAGGGTTTCATAATAAATGAAAGTAAAATACAAAATTACTAAAAATATTTTTTGAGGTGCTCAATGTTCTAAGGATGCTACAAGATCCTTCCATCGGGGCTTCTCGGCCGATAGGTGCCTGGGCGCAACTCCTCAAGGACTGTGTAGGGTCCTTCCCAGTTAGGAGCTAACTTGCCGCGTCAGGTGTCTTTGTCGAAAGTAGCTTTCTGAAGGACAAGATCGCCAACGCTGAACCTCCTGGGTCGTACCTTGCTATTGTAGTACCTGGCGACGCGCTGCTAGTTGACAACTTGGGATTGGAGACCTTTCCCTCGGACTTCGTCTAGGAGATCGAGTCCAATTCGTAGCCCTTCTGAATTTAGGTCTTTGACAAACTACGACAGTCAGATTGTCGGCATGCTGACTTCAACTGGGGTGACTGCCTCGACTCCATAAGCTAACTTAAAGGGGGTTTCCCCCATTGAGTTCTTATGAGTCCTGCGATAAGACCACAGAAAACCAGGTAGCTTTTCGATCCAATTCCCTACTGCCTCATCCACCTTCTTCTTTAGAGCTTGGAGGGCCCTTTGTTGGCGGCCGGTAAGTCCATTGCATTTGGGGTGTAAGGCAGGGAGACTTAGTAGGATGTTGTACTCATCACAAAAGCCTCGAAAGCCTCATTGTCAAGTGAGTGTCATTATCTATTAGAAGGAGAGGGGCACAAATCGTGACGATAGACCTCCATATAAAATTAGTGATATTACTTTAACCAATTCTTGCCAAGGGCTGACCTCGATCCATTTGGTGAAGTAGTCGATGGCCACGATTAGGAACTTCGTTGCCAGAGGCTATTGGGAGAGGGCCCGATCTAGTCCCCATTGGACAAGCGGATTGGACTCAAGATGGAGAGAGCTTCGGTGGCGTTGCTCATGAGAATGGTGAGAGAATTGGCACTTCTTACGAGGGGATCTGAGCCTTTGGACTCGACTATTATGGTGGGCCAATAATATCGCCATAAATGACTTCGAGCAAGAGTTACGGCTCAGGGATGATTCCCACATGTCCCTTCATGAATTTCCACGAGGACATAAGGCCTCGATGACCAACACAGAAGATAGGGCCCACACCCTTTCTTTGGAGTATGACATTTGATAAAGCTAGTTATCGAGCATGAGATAGCGAGCATTCCTTTAGGCTCACGGATTGGTGGCATTCGGGTAGGGTCCCTTGTGTTAGATACTAGATGATGGGATCTATCCGAGCTCTTGGGCATCTCGGTTTGCATGGCGACCTCTAACATCTTTGTGATGCTAGGATGCTTTCGAGGATATCTATGTAGATGGGCACTGAATTGCCACAGGCTGGTCAATCCTAGTTTGGATGAGCAACCGCCCGGCGTTGAAGCGGGGGACTTGGCTATCACGAAATCGGTGAATTTAGCTAATAGCTCCTGAGCCGCTTTGAGATATAAGGCCATTCTCAAGTCTTTGGCTGCATACTCTCCGTTCACCTGATGGGCAACAAGTTGGGAGTCGACCAAGATGTAGAGGTGCTCAGCCTTGACGGCTAAAGTAGCTCGAAGACCCACCAAAAGTGCTTCATATTAGGTCTCATTGCTTGAGGTGGAAATCGAAGCGATGGAGTGCTCGTCACGTCGACCCGTGAGTGGAGACCACTCTGCTCATTGCCCGGCATTTGGAGGACCGTCCACCGGCAACCACCAAGAGCAAAACTCTGGTGAATCATATTCGATGGTGTGGCGTGTCCGTGGAATGGGGGCCTTGATTGCTCGAGGTGTCGAAGGCTCTGGCGAGTTGGTGGCAATGGCCTTGGTGGTTAGATCATCCGGTGAGAATCGACTTCGATGAGAAAGTCGGCCAAGACTTGGAAACCTTGATGGTTGTCCCCAGCTCAAAGTACATCGTGCTCAGCTTTCGGTGACCAGTGACCATTCTTCCTAAAGTGGTGGGGTGCCGGAGAGTGCTCTCTTTAGGGGTAAACTTGCCACCATGATGGAATGGGCTTGGAAGTAGAGGCGGAGACTCTTGGCGTGGTGATGAGGATGAAGCTGACTTTCTCTATGAGGGGATAATTAAGTTTACCGCCTTCAAGATCGGTGACATAGTACAGGCTTCTAGGTGTTCTCTTCCTCGAATCGAGAATAAATGGCTTGGCGAGGCGGCTAAGTATAGATGCAAGGTCTCTCCTTCTCTAAGTTGGCTGTGGCGGCTTAGTGCTTAAGTAGGTCTTGAGATCTCTGAAGGCTGCACCACATTCGGTCGTCCAACTCTTGCTTTTCTTCAGCTCCTTGCTCCCTCTTAGTGTCTTGAAGAATGGGAGGCTCCTCTCGGCAAATTTGGAAAGGAAACGACCCAGCGCCGCTATCTTTCCATTCAGCCTCTGGACATCCTTCAGGGTGTGGGGTTCGGGTAGTCGCTCTATGGCAGCTATTTTTTCCGGGTTGATTTCAATGCCTCTCTGGGTGATCATGAACCCTAGAAACTTTTTCAACTGCACCCCAAAAGCATATTTAGCCAGATTGAGCTTCATGCGATAACGTCGGAGGACGAAAAAGGTCTCATCAAGATCTGATATGTGGGTCGACGTTCGTTTTGACTTCACCATAAGGTCGTCCACATAGGCTTCCATATTGTGGTTGATCTGAGGCTTGAAAATCCTGTTGACCAGCCTCTGATACATGGCACCTGCATTCTTGAGACCGAATGGCATCACCTTATAGCAATAGGTCCCTTGGTCCATAATGAATGACGTCTTCTCCTAGTCGTGTTCCGCCATGAGGATCTGATTGTAGCCATAGAAGGCGTCCATGAAGCTAAGTAGCTCATGTCCTACGCTCTCGTCGACTAGCTGATCGATCCGGGGGAGAGGGTAGCTATCTTTGGGACAGGCTTTGTTGAGATCAGTGAAGTTTACACACATCCTCCACTTGTCAAGAGCCTTCTTTACCAACACCATGTTGGATAGCCATTCCGGGTACTGCACCTCTCGAATGAAGCCGACTATCAGGAGTCGGTCGACTTCGTCAGCAGACGCCTTCTATCTCTCAGGGCCGAAATGTCTCTTTTTCTGTCGAACTGGCTTGGTGTGTCGATCGACCGCAAGCTCATGGCTAATCACTTTGGGAGGGATTCCTGGCATGTCTTCAGGTCCCCATGCGAACACATCGAGGTTCGTCAATAAGGACGCAATCATAGCTCCTCGCTGGGGTTCTACGAGGCTGGATCCGGTCTTGATCTTCTTCTTCCCTTCTGAGTCAATTTGTATCTCTTGAAGCTCCTCAACAGGAGTCATCCTCTCCCGTTTTGATGCTTTCTCCATCTGAAAGCAAGCCTTTTTGATGGGTAGGGTCTCTTGCACCCCCTTCCCCTTGGTCGAAAGTAGACAGCAGGATTTGGCCTCTTGTTGGTTGCTTCTGGCTACTCCGACTCCTTTAGGGGTCGGGAACTTCAATATTTGGTGATATGTAGAGGAGATGGCCCGTAATAGATGGAGGGTGGTCCTGTCCAATATAACATTGTGGGTTGACTTTAGGTCCATCACTAAAAATTGAACTTGGACTGTGGACAGTCGTGGGTATTCGCCGACCGTCAGGGGGAGTGTGATCATCCCATCTGGTTGGAGGGCATGCCCGGTGAATCCAATGAGTGGGCCCTGATAAGGCTGTAGTTTGGACTTGTCTATGCCCATCTTGTTGAAGGTGTCGATATACAGGACATTGACCGAGCTTCCTGTGTCGATCATGATCCTCTTCACATGGAAACCGTCAATCCCAGCTATAATGACGATAGGATCATCATGAGGCGTCTCAACGCCTTTTAAATCTGTATCACTGAAGGAGATGGGCTCCTCCGCTCTTGGCCTCTTGTTGCACATATCCACTCGTAATGCTCGCTTTGCATATCTTTTTCGAGCGTTGTTGGACGACCCTCCAACTGTGGGACCACCGCTGATAGTGTTGATGACCCCCCTATGGCTGGGTTCGAGGAGCCGACTATCAAGCTGTGGTTGAGGGCGAGGCGATCGAGAACGCGACCTTCTACCTGCCCCTCCAGAGACGGCTTCCCTCCTATCTCTCGGGGAGACAAGCGTCTTGAGGTACCCTCCCTATATTAGGTCCTCGATATCCCTCTGGCGGATTCAGCAATTATTGGTGAGATGGCCATGATCCTTGTGATATCGACAGTATTGCAGAACGTCCCGGCTGCGGGGTCTGACCTCACCTTAGGGGGAGCGATATTGAGATACCCCTCCTTCTGGACCATGTGGAGGGCATCGGTAAGAGAGGTGTTGAGCACCGTGATGGCTGGTCTTGGTGCCGGCACCCTTCTTCGGTCCCTCCTGTCAGACCGATTTGAGCGGGAGTCAACTCATGGAGGATTCTTGGGCCACTCTTGCCTCGATGGGAGATCTCTAGCCAACTCTGGCATCGGTAGCCACTACAGGTAGCCCGCATTTTGGCGGCACTAGCGTCGGGGCGGTGTTGCGGTCTTCTACTATCTTTGGGGTTGGCGTGGCTGCTAGTGGTGGGGTTGCCACCCATGGCGCTTCTGGCATCCTGTCACCGCCCATAAGCAGTCCTCCATGTCCATGTACGTGTCTTAGCGTCAAATGCTATCAAATATCTATCAAAATATCTTAATCCTTGAGAAGATGAAGGGCGACATCATCAAAGTCTTAGGAAGTCCAATCACGAGGAATGAAACCCGATGCGGGACACATAAATTGTCTGCCATTGGCAGCGACACCTTGTTGTGTCTGCGCCATTGGCGAAGACACTTTCTGAAGTAATGCGCTATTGGCGTGACACCTTGTTGTGTCGCCATTGGCGAAGAACACTTACTGTCGGCGCCAAAGGTGAACACCAGAATGTACGGTATGTGCTCTTGAAGTGTTCAAATTAATGCTTGTGGGATCTACTTGACTTTTCAGCATAAAGGCGTTCGACCATGTTAGTGGGCGGTTACCGCGAAAATCGCCCACTAAGAGTGAAATTAGGGCATTTAATTGTGCCTAAAATGGAGAAAGCCGTTACAACGGAGACATCTCCTCTTGAGGCTGGTGATCCAACTGTCGCACCCGATCTTGTGACGATCAACCTTGTCAGCGCCCTCTGATTTTGGACACTTGACAACTTGTGTTCTTTTCAGATGTGACGCCTCCCAAAGACTATAAATACCCCCCTACGTCCACTAGGGTAAAAAAGATCGGAGATCAGAGTTTTGGAGATCAAAAATTTCCTAAGCTAAGAGCCTTGCGTCGAGAGAGAGAAGGAGATTTTAAACTTCAGCCAAGAAGATTTCGAACTTCATCCACGTGGAGATCCTCGAGTTTAAGCTTAGACTTATTCTCGGGAAGAGTAGATATCTTACCTTGCTAAGATATTTACTTTAGTTCTTGTTTCCTTAGCGAGCGATAACTCAACCCGTCGATTCGGCGATGCGTTGCTTAGGTGGTCCGGGCGTAGCGTCCGTACGAGCCAAGAATCCCGCATAGCGGAGATCTACACGTGTAGTGTCTTCTGTTCATATTTGTGAGAAAGCGACTCAAATTTCTTTATAATAGAGAGTTACACGTGTAATTTTCTCTTGTTTTCATTGTCAAAATGTTTTGTAATGGAAATAACAAAGAAACTAGCTTTCGACCGAAACACGATGGCGACCACAGTGGGAGCCAATAGTTTCAACGTTGAGACTATCGTGTCACAACCTAGCAACGATCAAGCCAACCTCATGGTCGATGGGTTGGACTACATCTTCGATCAAGCCAAGTTCGAAGAGTATCTCTCCTCCTCTTCATCGAAATCCTCCTCTTCCCGCAAGCATCGGAGGATCTCATCTCCAAAGAGGGAGGTCCGTTCTGTCGTTGTGCGCAACGAATCTCACACACTCGCGACGGAGATTTCCCCTCGCAACAATACCCTGGCAAACTGCAAAGTCGGGAGCTCTGCTCATGGTGGCTCTATTCAGAAGGAGTTATCTTACAAGGTCTCCACCGCTCTGACGAAGAGGGCTCATCAGAGACAGCGTCAGAAGTTAGCCCGTCAGTTTGCCAAGGCTCTGGAGTCGACGGACGGAGTTCACCATCATACGAACTCGCGTAATCAGAGGCGTCAACAAACGACAGCGCCTCAGTCTCAACCCGTCAGCACTCCTGCTAAGGAAGAATGGGTCCTCGTCAAAAAGACCCATTTGATAAAGAAAGAGCGTGCCCAGCATGCGGCGTGTCGGTCGAGCACACGCCATCATCGCCAAAGGCACAGAGTCGAAATCAACCAAAGATTAGACTCAAAATTGTCAGTCACAGCCCAAAATTTGCCTGGCGGTGCAAAGCTGTCTCGGCCCACCCGACGGTCAGGGCTACCGTGCGGTGCGAGGCGATCTAAGCTATCGCGCCCGGCCAGCGTGGCGATGGGAACTATCAGCCCAAAGACCCGGGACGAGACACTCCCAGCTGTCACCGGCCAAGAAGGTTCTTCTCCGCCTCCTCCGTCCACTCCTCTGTTGATGTACCAGCGGCGAATCCTTCAACCCGGTGTTCAGTCCCCTTGGTCAAAGCGGGAACCAAGACAAGGCACCCGGTGGAGCGTTTGGGTCATCAGGTCCGCTACAACAACGGTTGGGGTCATACCAGACTCTAAGCGTAGCTCAGCGGTGTCAGAGCAAGGGACATCTCAAGATTCAAGAGTTCCTATTGCTTCTCGTTTGAGCATCCCTGGAAGTCCGCGATCTGGAGAGAAGAAGAAGTTGAGGCATGTGACTGCAAAGTCACGAAAATGACCACACCACAGTGATTCATGCGAGGAAACTTTAGATAGCGAAGCCAGCGGAAGTTGTCTCCCAAGTCAAATGGCCGACACACCCAAAGAAGGCGTGTCCTCAAGTTAAGACAGCGTTACACTTGGGGAGTGGAAGTGCAATCTGTGACAAACCACACAACCACACCATCGGTGGGGTGGCAACACCTGAAATCGGCGAAATAGATTGTTCTTACTCATATCTGCTTGGTGATTAAGGCGTTGCTATCGGGATGTACTGCTCACGAGTCGAGCAGCTTCGATCACAAAACTTCGATATTGAGGCTTTCCTGCCGTGATGAAAGATTGATCGAATTCAAGGCGGCTTGAAGAAGATCCGCCATTCGGCAGGATGACTTCCCCGAAGTCACCATTAATATGGTGAACAAAGGAAAATGGCCAGCGGGGCTAGCGGACCGTGACTACACTCCTGCAGGAAAAGTCAGCACCCGGGTTTCCCAGAAGATGTCTCGATTGTAATTGCGAGCTTGAAGCTAGCGTGGATTATAGAAGGATGCATGAAGGAGACTCATCTAAAGATGAGACCTCAGGCCGCTTGCTCAGCGATGGCGTCGATGACACAATATCGGCGTGGGTCATCATTTTAGGAAGCGTTTACCATCATCCTCGAGACCACGGCCCAAATCTTTGCAAAGCCTTAACTAAGCGAGAGAGAGAAAGAGCTTAAGGCGAGATAAAAATTGAGATGGAGCTAGCCATGCAACAGATGAGGGAGTTACAAACCTAGAAAGGCCGCGGCCGAGTCCGATCAACAAGGTGGATCCAATCACCGTATCGCACATGCTATAGAAGAGCGGCGATACAGTGGATGAACACATCGCTGGCGACCAACCTCGAAAAACTATATCCGGTGCTCAAAGTGGAGATGGCCTAGCCATCCCTCTTGGGAGTAATCAAAGCAAGGGAGGGCGGCGGTAAAAATGAAGGAGCTTGAAGGTAAGATCAATGCTCTAATATCCATACGGAAGTCAAAACCGGCATCCCTTGTCCATACCAAGAGTGGGGACTCAATTCCCTACCCTCTGAAATTCAATTTGATTAACTTCCCATTCAGCGGAAGAGGCTCACCCACAAAACACTTGATCTACTTCAAGTCGTACTTAGGGTGATCTCGGGGATCGAGCCTTTGATGGTTCGGTCATTAAATCCGGCACCCTGGCAGGCTGCCGATTGGTATCGAAGACTCAAGGTTGGGAGTATTAGCTGCTGGGATGACATGGAAGTTCCTTTCTCAATAATTTTTGATGATGATCGGAGGTTTCGATAAGAACCCTCTTAGGCGAAGCGAGAAGAACGGAGAGGCGGTGGGCCGCCGTCAAAGCGCTTAAGTAACAAAGCCGTGAAGCTACGGGGATCAGATCACGAAGAATTCATATTGCAAACATGCCACAACAATCTTTCTCTGGACTTGCAGGAAGCCATGGGGGTTGTAGCACCGACTATATGGAAGGATTTGAAGCTCCATGAAGAAAAAGTTGAGCGGTTCCTCAAGAGGAAGAAGAAGCGAGAAGCGAGAAACCGGCGGCTCTGCAAAGTAAAACTTTGTGCCCATTAGCGGGCGCAAGCTACTGCTGTTAATGCGAACCAGACATTCCAGCAGCAACCCCAGCATTCGCCACAGCAGCAGCAACCATAATTGAGGTTTTAACAAAAACCTCAAGAATCCTGAAGACTCAGGATGCTAGGTTCACGAGACATAAGCCAAAGGAAGACAAAGTTCCGGTCCTCTTCAAATACCTCTTGGATAACAATAAGATCAAGTTACCTCCAATCACAAATCAGGAGGAGGCTAACAAGACTTTGGACCCTAAGTATTGAGCATATCACAGGAGGGTCCATCATCCTACCAAGAACTGCTTTGTACTCAAGGATAAGATCCAGGCTTTGATCAATGCTGGCATCATCATAGCGAAGAAAGAGAAGAAAGTCGGCTCGAACATGGTGGCTATCAACGGATCCATGTCACCCATGCCATACCGGAGAAGATTGTTCGAGGTTGAAGTCAAGGCGATCAGCGATGATCCACATGGAGCAGCGCCGAAGGAGTTAATATCATATCTGACCCCTAATGGCGAAGTACTTTGGGTTCATCGGACCTTCTTCAAGGCGGCGGTGGACGGGACATCCTCGGCCACGAAGATCGGTGCAAAAGGCAAATCGATGCGATCACATTTCAGCAATTCGGAGGAAGGTGGCGAAAAGGTTCCAACTCTTTAAGTCGTCTAAAATGAACATGAAGTTCTTGCGGCGGAAGGAAACCAACTTATGCCACTAGGGCGGGCGAATTGATTACAAGTATCCACGAAACCTCGATCCAAATGCTAAAATACTAGCGGGCTGGGGTGGCGATAACTCCACTGCGCAACCCGAAAAGTCCGCAGTAGCCAAGGAGGATATGACCAGCGAAATGACAAGCAACGAAGGGTTCAAGCCCGAAGTCGATTCAATCGTCCGATTGCAAGGGATAAGCAGGAAGTTCAAGTTCCTCGTGCAGCCCGATGTCATGGCTCGGTTGGCCACATCCTGAGAATAACTCTTTCACGAGTTGCTCGTCTCTCTAAGGAAACCGAGAGCTCTGAGAAACTTTGGTGACTTCGAAAGCTTTCATCACACAAGTCAGCGAGGTTCGAGAGAGGCCCAAACGCAACTTGGCGTGCGCGAATTCCTTGCATAACCTTCACGAGGCGATATGCAAGTGAGAAATTCGAAACCGGCGGGCCCTTGTACTTTCGGGTATATTGGCTCGGTTGCTATCAGCGAATTTAAGTTGATCACAGTGTCGGCATCATGCCACTCCGATTGATGTATCATCTCGAAATTCCGGCAAGCAAATTAGCTTCTACAGGCACTATCATTTATGGGTTCAATACCAGTGGGTCGAGACCTTTGGGTAAAATCCGAATAAAGTGCCAGCTCGGAGACCTCAAGTCCAGAAGTCACGTGTTATGTCATCGGCGGGGAACCGTACAACCTACTATTAGATTGACCTTGGATCCATAACCTTATAGTCCCATTCCGTTACATCGGTGTTTGGAAGTATGTCGACGCGATAATGTAGTCAAAGGCGGTGGTTATGAATGATCATTCAAGGGTTAGAAAATTATTTCTTGACTCTCTTTTGTCTGTATGAATCGATCTTGAACCATCGGTGAGAGTGCGGACGGCGAGAAAGCGAAATCAGGGGAAGTAGGGCTGATTACGAAAATTTTATACTTAATGACATTGAACCTCTTATGTCGATCTTGTGGATCTGAATCGTTAGGAGGAATGGCAGGCGACTTCCGATGAACATATAATAAATGGTGATTTAGAGTATGTACCTAGTGTTGATACTATAATGCGAGTCTTGTATAGGGACCATGGTGCCACGTTACCACTCTATCATCAAGCGGTGAAGAAATGCCTTCAAAGTTTGATTGGGTCAACTTTCATCCTCCCTTCAAAAGGCATAAAGCAAATAATCTTTGAGAAAGTGAGTATCCCCACCGAGACCCTTGTTGGGAATCGATGATAGCAAAGAAGGCTCTTGCAAATATTTTTCCAACTATAGTCATAAGTGCACTATTACATGGAGAAATGGGGATCTGATCTCGGCTTGATTATCACATTTTAATTACATTTTATACCCTTATTACCTATGTTATATGAATAGCGATATTACTAATAATCATTTTTATCTTATTTTGCGGGTTAATAAAGAAATAATGAATAAAAGCCCAAATGACTCAAATTCTGAATTTCTACCAATATTGAAGCCCAATCGAGAAGACAAACCAAGGCCCAAGATACCAAATTGATCCAAGAGAAATTGAAGAAGAAAATCAAGAAAAGACAAATTAGTTGGGAACCAATCGGTTGACCAACGGTTGGTTAACAGGTTGGCTAACCGATCGACCAACCGATCGGTTCCCAGCAATTCGGATAATGGTGGATTTCTCTTCCTTTTTGGCTAGGTTTGATCCAATGGTTCACATCAACTCCGTTGGGCTATAAATAGGGGTGAAGAGTGTTTTGAGTGTGAAATATTTTGTAAAACTCCATTTGGAGAGGAGGGTCACTCTTAATTGAGACCTTCCAAAATTGTAACTTTGTTACACAATAAATGAAATTTTCACCCCTTCAATTTCCTTTCTCTTCTTCTAATCCAAGGACCAAGGAGGATTAGATTAAGATCGAAGTTGTTGGTTTCTATTTTATTTCTTTTTCATTTTCTTTCTTGTTCATTTATTGCTTTGTAGCTTAGATTTACTTTCATGCAATTTAATTTCATGCAATTTACTTTCATGCAATGTATTTAATTCTTGTATTTACTTTCTAGAATAGATTTTCCTTTTCTTTAATTCACCTTGAGGCTAGAACCCTCTAGGGGATTACCCTTTCTAAGTGTGGAGCCAATATTTGTGGGATCCTAGAGATTGTTTGAAACTAGCTAACAAATCCAACTCATTCTCATGAGATTGAGATAAGCTAAGTGGATCTACTCTAGATTCCTCATATCTTTAATTAATCCTCCATACTTTACCTTCTTTATTTTCCACTTATCCTTGTTTTCCATTTGTTGCTATTTTCCTTTATTCTTGATTTTGATTTTCCTTTACTCTCTCTCTCAATCTTGTTTTCTTTTATTTTGCACTTATTTTCATAATCTCATATTCCCTCCATGTGCATATAATCTCAAACCTAGTTTTGTTATTATGTGCATATAACCCTACCACACTCTCAACTTTATTTTTCTCCTCCTTTTGCATATCCCACAATCCTCTCTTTAACCTCTCCACATCCACATTCACCATTTTATCATTTTCATTATATTTGAATAAACTCCTAATTGTCATGCATAATTTGAGAACCAAAACTTGAGCAAAACTCTCCTACTTTCCGTTCCTCGTGGGATCGATAATCTTTTATACTATAACTTGATAAGGGTTGTATACTTGCAACTAAGGTAATCACTCAAAATTACCCATCACGCACAGACTAGGTCTTTATTTCGGACGCGGGGTTCGGGTTCCACCTAGACCTTCTCACGTCCCAAAAGGAAAACCCGATCTATTATGAACACAAAGAGGTGCGGGTTATGCCTCTTCATCTTCCGACGAGTGTTGTTGGCAAATCGACGATCACGACGATTTGTCAGATTCTTCAACATGGGATTCGGACGTTAGTCTCGATGAATTGTTCAAAGGACTAATGTCTAATATGACCATAATAAGCCTGGTAGAACCCGAAGAAGATGGTCACTCACCAACTTGGGAACACCCTTGGACTTTCCATTTGAACATCCAATACGGTGACAAGTTTGAACAGAGAGAATCGCCGACTGAAGATGTAGTGGTTCAAGTCAATATGGGCGACGAAGCTAATCCGAAACTCATATTCATGGCGGTCTACCTCGAGGAGAAGAGGGAGCTCGTAGAATATATCGATATTTTCGCTTGGAACTACGAAGATATGCCAGGACTTGACCCAAATGTGGCGACCCACCGCCTCAATATTAAGCCAGATGCCAAACCCGTCAAACAGCAACAGCGACAGTTTCGTCCGCAGATCATGGAAGCGATCATAGCTAAAGTGAAAAGGCTTATAGAAGCGGGCTTTATCAGAGAAGAGCAACATCCAGATTGGGTGTCAAATATTGTCCCGATCCTAAAAAAGAATGGGACGATCAGAATTTGCATAGATTACAGGGATCTAAACCTTGCATGCCCAAAGGATGACTTTCCGCTACCCATTACAGATGTCATCATAGACAATACTTGTGGGTTTGAGAGAATGTCATTCATGGACGGGTTCTCTGGTTACAATCAAATCAAGATGCATCCCGATGATGAGAAGCACACCTCATTTTGTACGCCTCTAGGCATCTTTTGTTACACCGTCATGCCCTTGGCTTGAAAAACCGCAGTCTCGTATCAGCGAGGCGATGTGAAGATCTTCCAAGATCATCTCCGAAGAGACGTTGAGTGTTATGTTGATGACTTAGTGGTGAAAAGCCACAATGAAAGTGATCACATCAAAGATCTCAAGACGATTTGACCTCATGCTTGAGTCATCAATTGAAGATGAATCAACTAAATCCCTCCTAGGAATGGCGGTGGTAAATTCCTTGGTTTCGTCGTCACATCAAAGGGAATCCATATCTATCGACAAAGTGAAGGCAATCAATGACTTACAACCCGAATAACCTTAAAGAGCTCGGGGGTTGTAAGGAAAATGCTTATATCGGTGGTTCATTTCAAACCTTGCGGGCAAATGTCAACGTTCTCCAAGCTCATAAAAAGGGGTCTCATTAGGTATGGGGCGATGCTTGCTAAAGGCTTTTGATGATATCAAAGCATATTTATCAAATCCTCATTCTCATTACGAAATCGGGGAAGCCATTCTTGACTTACGTCGAGGCGACCAACCATTCAAAAAGTGCATTGTTGGCACAAGATGATGATAGCGGTCCGCGAGCGGGCAATCTATTATCGAGTGGACAATGGTGGGTGCGAGTCCGATATCGGATATTGAAAAGGAATGCGTTGGTATTAGCGGTCGGAAAATCGCCATTATCGGTTTGAATGACGATACTTGTCATCTCGGATGTTAACCCATTCAGTATTTATGGCGTAACCGGCCTCTTTGAGCTGGCGATTAGTGAGGTAGGCATTGCTCCTTCATATCTGACATCCACTTCAAACAATAAAAGTTGGTGAAAGGGCGGACAATCTGTGATCTTCTAGCGATCCGACCCGCAAGGACAAAGTTATACTTTATGAAGATTTACAGTGAAACCTCTGAGGTCAACCACACTTCCCATGGCGGCGTGTGGCAATTATACTTTGATAAGCTTCAGAGCAACCAATGTGGCAAGTGCTCACGGATGTTCTAAGATTTACTGAAGTCGGAGTTGTCTTAGTTTCCCGAGCATGTGATGCCTAGGGCTTATTCCACGACCGGCCGTGCTCTAATAATGTGGCCGAATGTGGCCTTATTGGGCTCGGTTATTTGAGGTCGAATATCTCTAAGCCTTGAGATTCCTAGCTCATAGTCGAACAGATCCGTGGAGACTCTGAGTCAATCAGTTGATCCATTATCATGAAGCGGCAATAGAGATGGCGGAATCATTTGAAAATTTCTTCATCAAATACATACCCGTCTCGAGCGCCTATCATGCGGATCGCTAAGCGTTAGCTATTCGTTGGTGCAACTCGAAAATGGAGCGAGTTCATCCTTTGTGAGGACACATCGACTCTTTATCTAGGAATGTGTTGTGTACATCAAAAAGCACATGCCCTGTAACTAACTCGAGCCGAGATTGGCACTTTCCCATCATAGATTACATCTTACCGCGGTATCGAGGGAAGATGTGAAGGAAAGAATCGGTCAGGAGAAGGGCAGAGAGATTTTACTATAGCCGTCCCCGGCGGCTCTATCGCCCGTGCGTCGATGGGTTGCTACTCCGATGTCTTTTAACTGAGGAAGCAGAGGAGGCCATCAAAGAGGCGCATGATGGTACTTGCGGTGCGCATCAGCCAGGTCCTAAACTAGAAGATAGACTGAGAAGATTGGGCTATTACTGGCCAACCATGATCAAAGATGCAGTTGAATACGCGAGACGGTGTCACGCATGCCAAATACATGCTAACTACAGGCATCAGCCGCCGGAAGATCTGCATCCATCAGCTACTTCTTGGCCATTTGAAACCTGGGGAATGGATGTGGTAGAACCCATCTTCCCCCCGTCGGTAAAAGGTGACCGCTTTATTTTAGCAATCACCGATTACTTCTCCAAATGGGCTGAAGCAATTCCGCTCAAAGAAGTCAACGCAAGTAATGTCATCAAGTTCATCAAACACCACATCATCTATCGATACGGTGTCCCGAGATGAATTGTGCATGATAGCGTCCCCAATTTATCGACCTTTGTGGTCTGCAGCAAGTTCAGGATCCAAGACATCTCATCTACAGCTTATAATCTAACCGCAAATGGTTTAGCTGAGGCCTTTAACAAGACCATCATCAAGATCTTGGCGAAGCTAGTGAGGACCAATAAACGAGATTGGGACGACAAGCTCGGTGACGCTCTTTGGGCTTATCGCACCACGGTCCGGACGCCGACCGGAGCCACCCGTATTCCTTGGTATTACGGATGTGAGAGCGTCCTGCCATTGGATATACAAATCCCGTCCCTTCGTGTCTCACTTACAACGGGAAAGACGGACGATGAACAACATCAAAAGCATCTTGAAGAGCTTGAGATGTTAGACGAAAAATGCTTGGAAGCTTAACAGCAAATTGAGTTATACCAGGTCAGAATTTCCAAAGCCTTTAATAAGAAAGTCCGGCATCGGGTTTTCAAGGAAGGAGACTTGCTTTCGCCGTCGGCGATAATGATCCTTAATTCCAAGAAGAAAGGCAAATTCAGTAAAAATGGGAAGGACCGTTAAGTGTCGACCTGATCTACTCAAATGGAGCATATCGCTTTGATCACTCAAGACGGCGACAAGTTAATGATGTCAATCAACGGGAAGTTCCTAAAGAAATACTATCCCTAGTATACTCAGGATAACCTGTTTCTACGGTTTTGGATGATCAGACTTTTGAATAGTCACATTCACTAAACTCCCACTTGGTCAAACCTTTGAACAGTTTGGACCAAAATTAAAATATCTTTATCATTACTCCCACTTGACCAAACCTTTAAACAGTTAGGGTCATTTCAAATCTCCACTCCCACTTGGCCAAAATTTCCAGCAGTTGAGGGCCCAATAAAATTAAATGTTCTCGATTTCTTTTATGAATGAGAGTTCGACTCCAGTACTGGGTTCATCTCTGCCCCAAGAAGGGATAAATTTGAGTAACCAAATCCCTTAAATTTCTCTAACTTTCACCTTTTACTCACCTGAGTTAAAAGGCCCTTTTTTATCTCACGAGTCAAAGCCCGTGGCCCGACTCAATATAATTCTCGAGGTGGAGATCCACTTTGAGTTTCTTTATAGATTCTGGTGCCGTGCATCGGGAATTCTTCGACTCTCGGTTCCGTGAGCGAAGAGTCATCAATTGAAGCGGAAATAAGAAAATACCTTCTTCTTTTTCAACACAAGCGAGTTCATCTCGCCGAGAACCTGGCAAAGGGGTGCGTCTTTGCCCCAGAGACACAGGGTTAGTCTTCGCCCCAAGAAGACAACAAAAACAACAAACAAAGTCTATGTATTCAATACATAGCGGTCTCATCTTGACTTAATGATGCATTAAATCTACGCCTATTTATGCGTAGTAGGTGTTATTCATAGCCTTAAATTAGGAATAAGTCAGCGTCTAACACATGCCGCCGGGTAATCAATTTCCGTGATAATTGATCAAGCCCACGTATTCAATATCGTGGTAAACAAAGTCTATGTATTCAATACATAGCCAGTCTCATCTTGACTTAATGATGCGCTAAATTTAAGCCTATTTATCGTAGTAGGTGTTATTCATGTCCTTAAATTAGGAATAAATTAAATCTTGAGGGTAATCAATTCCCGTGATAATTGATCAAGCCCACGTATTCAATATCATGGCAAACAAAGTCTATGTATTCAATACATAGCCAGTCTCATTACTGACTTAATGATCTATTAAATCTAAGCCTATATATGTGGTAGGTGTTATTCTTGTCCTTAAATGGGGAATAAGTGGAGTGTCTAACACCGCGTAGCGGGTAATCAATTCGTGATAATTGATCAAGCCTCGTATTCAATATCATTAGCATAGATGTCATTACCTAATGACACCTAAACTATGCCTTCATGCATAGGGATATTATCTCTATCCTTATAGGAGATAAGTGCATCTAACACATCTTTGGGGTAATCAATTCAGCGATAATTGATCAAGCCTACATTATTCAATATTGTAGCACAAAGTCTAAAAAATTAGCTCTTTTAGCACAACGTTATATGTAGAACAGACTTAAACAACGTACATGCTAGCCTAATTCAAACGGTAGTTGGTAAACGCATATCAAATCCGTTGATGGCTGAGGGTTTGCTAAAAATCCTATTGAGATTACGTCCATTTGTTCAAAGCAGAATAAAGAACGTAATGAAAGTCGATAAAAGTAAATTTTATTTCATGAATGATGGGATATAAAAGACATTGTCGACTAAACAAAAATCAAATGTGTCCTATTGGGAGAATTGACGGCGGCGGATCCGTTCTTCTAGCGCCGAGAGCTCAACTTGGTATTCTTGTTCTAATTCCTTCTCGAGGAGGACTCTAGAAGCATCGTTAAAGTTAGAATGATCTTCGATCGAGTTCGGACCTTTCATCGATGCCTTCAATTGCTCTGCCAATTTAGAGCGAGTTTTCTCGAGCTAGCTAGATCAATCTTCGGGAAACCTGCCTCTTGGTCTTGAGTTTTCTTGGTGGCGATCTGAGTCATGCATCTCGGCGGAGCGGACCAAGTCGCATTGGTCTCATCCGTATATTCAAGCTTGCCCTTAGGCATGGGTGAGCACACGCACTGGCGTAGTTCCTCCTCGGCGGTTCTTTGCTTGACTTCCCTAAGCTCATGATAGACTCAACTTCGGAAAGAGATATAAGAAAGTACCCCGGACGAAGTCTCTAAAGCTCACCCGGTTCTGCTCTAAGCGAACTAGGTCTTCGCGATAAAGTCGACCAAGTCGGAAAGCCCTCTTCTCTTATGATATTTACATGCCGATCGAGAAGCCGTTTCGCGGTGAAGGAAGAACCTTTATTCCGACCTTTTAATTAATTTATTGAGAAGGAGCGTGAAACCCTCAAACTCTGCAGCTGATGACCATCTTTTAGGGTCTTTATCCGCCATCAAAGCTCGATTGTGTCGAACAATGAGAATGAGCATTGCGAAAAGAAGTATGAGTTCGAGGACCTTAAATGCTAAAACTCTCATAAAAACAAGAATGCAAAGTATACCGTCTGACTATAAGATCCTCGGTTGGCGTTGTCTCCCCTCGTTCGTCGGTATGGCCTCGGGAACCACGGAGTTGATTCGAGGTTCAACTTGAGTAGGCTGGTGGTCGGGTTAAATGAGAGAACTCTCGGCAGAGTCGAGGCGATGATGGACTCGGTTGGGAGGCGAGGTTGAGTCTCAAGTCGCGGAACGGAGCTTGCTCTACAAGAGTAATGCTTGAGTGCAGGTGAAAATACCATCAAATATCAACTATCGGCTAGAAGATTGAGAAGATCGAATGATAAGACACGTCTGCGGAAGAGCTAGCATCTACAATAGATTCTCTCAGAGTAAGTTCGATAACATCTCGAGAAATTAGATTGTGGTCGAACTTCGAGAGAAAGAGATCATCTGAGCTAGGCTTTGTTCAAATGACTCCTCGAAACCCTCTTCATGTGTGGGCTCTATTTGCATCGGCCTTCCATTTGTGACATCGACAATACACTCACGGGTGTTAGTTTGCATATATTTACATATGTTAGAATCGTAATAATATATGTATATACGGCCGGTTCCGTGGGTTCGAGACTTATCGGCGTCCGCTGAACCTCTCCCTCGCTTGCTCCTCCATCCTTGCGGCTACAACATGTTAGCTCTTCAATACAACGAAGGAGAACAAAGTAAAGTTCAGACTTCATACCTAGACTCGGCTCCGCTTGGCTAACACTTACGCCCATTTCTTAAAGTTTTTCTAAAAGAATATGAAGCGCATTAGCGATTAGCGGGGGAACAAAGTTGGACTCTTTCAATACTTTGAGTCGCCATCGAGAGGAGGTACTAGTACCTGTGATGACAGTCTCGGGAACATGAGGCATGTCAACATCTGCGTCAGCGGCATTATCTAGGGCACCCTCATCCATAGTTTCAGTACTTGCGTCATGAAGCGAATCTTCATAAATAAATCTTTGGCGGAGAGAAGGTTCAGCCGAATCTCACCTTCTTGAGAAAGAGAAGGAGTAATAAATATCGATCGCAAAGCGAATGGTGAAGTTTAAGTTAACAAAATTTTACCTTCTCCTCCAAGTGGAAAATCGATTCCGCCGCCTCGGGAGTTAGAGATATTGGGCCTTGAGGCCTATGTCTGACTTCTTTGTCATAACAATGCTCGACAATGGGCGTTGGGGAAGGAGCGATTCGTCGACATGCGGACCCTCTTCACGAGAATAAGATCGGAAGCCTCCTCTTCCTCTTCTTCCTCTTCTAGTGTCTCAACACTCATCTTGTTGGGATAGGTGAAACGACCTTCTTCGAGGCGTTTTAAGGGCGTTTGGGAGAGATGAGACAGAAGGAAGGCCGGACTGGTGCATCCCGTCGAGTTGGAGAGCGGCGTGAAGGAGGAACTACCGACACTCAGTATCAGAGCACCCGTGGGACGAGCGATCTCTTCCTCTTGGAAGTTGAATTGTATCATCGAACTCTTCTTCCTCCTCTCCTCTCTGTTGACCTTCTTCTTGCCTTTTGACTTCCATGATGGTTGAGCAGGACCTGAGTTAGTGTAGGCTCTCTTCGTGCTCCACTTTAGTGGGAGTGTTAGCTGCAATGAGCCACTTGCAATGCAGAAATATCGTCTGAAGCTTAGGCTCAGTAGCAGGGAGACTGAATTTGGCATTGGTGCGGTGGCTGATACTCCAAAACTAAGTAGCGTGCACCGTCAATAAGGAGCGTGGGTCTTCATCCCCGATTGATTCAGACATAGATCTGATCATAGCTGAATTGACGAGAAAATCGGCATGGAAGATAAGGCTCAATGTCGCACGAGTTCTTAGCGAAGCCGAGCGAGATACGGGCGAATATTTATCGATAGGAGCGGCCGAGATCCGGATGATGCGGCTTACGGTTAGGCTCCGGCATCAATGAGAACATCGTCGTAATGACCCGAGAAGTGTGGGAAACACTTGAAGACTTCCCAACTCTTGGCAATCTTGAATTGGCGAGACGCCTCAGAGAACTGTCTTGCTCCCCACTTGCAGTTCTCCAAAGTTTGTAACAGTGGAAGTTCAGGGTTGATTGCCTCGGGTGCCGTCATCAAGTCCAGACGATGGAATACGAGTCAAGCCATCAAATAAGTGTAAGGTAGTTCCACTTTGATGGTCAGGATCTCGTTGGAGGACCCTTTGCCCTTCTGGATGAAGCCAGCAACTAAGTGTCGAAGCCCACAATAGATATGCTTTACCATCGTGGCGGAAAATCCCAACCCCACCCGGTCAAGGGGATGAACTTCGCTGCACAAGCGCTAACCACGGTTTATTGGGCAAAACTGCGGCTTCGAGCCGCTGTTTGATGAACTTCGCCCGCCGCAGTGCTGCAAAACTCAAGAGCCGCTAGCAAACTAAGCCCTCCGAGGTTGCCTCTCTCGATAGCTCGCTGCAAGAGCTCAAGTGTATTTCGCCCGCCGAGTAAGCCCCCGCGATGAGCTTCGCCCACATGAGTCCAGCATGCGCTTACAAGTCAGTCAACCCGCACGTCGCCAAGCTGCGCAGGGTTGGCACACTTAGCGAACACCAGCTCACACAATGAGGGGCCCACCAGTTGGCCCGCTTGTTGACAAGCTTCGTCACGGCGTTTAAATAGCTCTCAGCTTCGCTTCGCTCGCTGTTTTAAGCGGTGCCGGTGGGCTTACTTACTGAAGTGGGCCCACCCACTTTCCGTCTGGGCAATGATGAGACATGGCTCGATTACCCTATAGCGGTCCGTCTGCGGTGGAGGGCATGGTGCTCCTCACCTATTAGCGGTCACATCCCACAAGTCAAAGAGATGGCCACTTGCTCGGCAAAGCCGCCATATAGATGAACTTCGCCTATACAAGTTTAACGGCGCATGCCGATTGGCTGCGAATTAAGCGCCCATAAGGGCCGCCGATTGACCCGCCCTCTGAAGCAAGCACACCGCTAGAGGCCCGCGATTGACCTCGTTCGGCAAGCTCACACGCAAGCTTCGCTGAGCATTCAAAGGCTCGCTGCCCACCCGCACATCACGGGTTCACGATAAGGCATGGTTCTCATTACCTCATCGGTGGTCACATCCACGGCTAGAGGAGGCATGGTGCCCTTACCCATCGGTGGTCACATCCACGAGTCAAAGGGTGGCCTTTCCACCTTGGCCTATTTATAAGCCTCCTTGGCAACAAGAAAAGGGCTGAGGCTAGAAGGATTGAAAGCTGAGATCGGAGGCGGCAACAAGGTTGGGAAACCAGCTGGCGACAAGGAGGAGCAGGCTGAAGGATTATCCTTGCTCCATCAATTGATTCGAGCAAGAGCTTGGATTGTTGAAGTAGACTCCATCGAACCCTCGGATTTGGAGGCTTCGAGCTCTTGCAAACTCTTGCATCGTTAGCCCTATCCAAGCAAGCTCGGGTAGAACCAAACTTCGATCACCTCGAGCTTCTACTACGTCTTGAAGCTAGACATAGCGTCGTCGGATCGTCAAGGAAGCGAACTTCGACTCGAGCATCGAGGGAAGCGTCTACGCTACCAAGCGAACCACGTTAAACAAGAAGGGCCTTCCCTTAGCTTTCATTGTAAAAGAGATTCTTGATTTGTAACAAACAATACGACCAATACAAATCCGAGAGAGATTTTTACACAAACACCATCGCCGAGAGGAGAGTTCGACGGACAAGCTGACTAGCTCATGGTTTGGGAAGAGTACTTCGAGAGGCATGGCATCAGGAGTTGATCTGAGGAACCACGCATTTCTTCAACCAAATTTCAAGTAGCCATAAAGAGTTTGTGGCTTGATGCATACGTACTTGCCACAAGAAAGTCTCGAACTTGGTGCCCTTGGGAATCTTGCCCTCACAAATGGAGTAGTAAAAGATTGGGCATTTGTCTTGGCGATCAAATTGTTGATGAGGAAGGAGTTAGAGGCTCTAGTTCTTCTACCTCATTATTACTCTCCAAGTTCTTGAGCAGGATAGTCGACAAAGCTGTTTCAAAGTGACACAGGGACTTTCACAGCCCTCGTCGGTGGCGCTATCATTGTCACGGTAGTGTAGTCAACTCCCAAAGTATCTCATAAATAGTGACCCTTCTCCTTCATCTCCTTAGTCGGCGATTGGTGGGGAAGTACTCACATGCTGGCATCACCCATTGGAAGACCGGATATTTTCATCATCTCATGGGCGGTGAGGCCCAACTCCCCATTCTTTGTGGAAAGTATTGGTGTCGGGTTATAAATCTCCAAAGCGTGAGAAGTGATGCCGCGATGGGAATCCCATAAGAGCTTGCGGATGGGAGCGTACAAACCAATCTCTTGTAGCTCATGACTCCACCGTAGAGGGCGTGCTTGGTCATCGCGTCCACCATCGATCGCGGTAGAGTGGACCCACCAAAGCATCGGTGAGATTTCTTAGGAGGTAGTGCCCTTCATTACGGCTGAGCGATTCTTCAGCGTGTCCTTGACCAACAACTTCGTTGTAGTGTGTCTTGACCATGATTCTTGGGAATAGTGCGGACATATCGATGGAGCACGGGTAGCGCCTTGCCAACATACCCACGATGGATGCGCTCACGGTCCTCGATCAATCTCTAAGGCATGCTCCTCTTAAGCGGCGGGTTGTGCGGGTGCACCAATGAATGATGGCGGCGAAGGAAGCCAGTGAAGATGAGAACCGTCGCCTTCATACAGCTAAGACTTCGGTGCGGGAAGATAGAACCTCAAGATTGACAGCGAGTCCCGAACAAGTATTGGATTTCCTCATGACCTCGGTAGAGCCGGCACTTTTCATCAGCGGAGTCGGTTATCATCCTCCACAAATCCGCGGTCCCGTGCTCCAATAATATGGAGGTGCACTTGGGCCAGCGGAGAGCGTCGGTCACCAGCGGCCTCGCGAGGCGAGGAGAACACGGTGCTATGTAGCCCTTTCGACTCGTGAGCAAAGCGCCGAAGAATTCAAGCGCAGACCGCGAGGGGATATATCGAGAATAAGCTCAAGGAACAATACTAATGTAGGCATCAAAAATGCTGAAGGAACCCAAATATGACTTAATCATGAGAAGATCGAGGACAAAAGCGTCGTCAAAGTCTCGGAAGTCAATTCACGAGGTGAAACCAATGCGAGATATATGTGTCGCCATATTGTGACACCTTGTTGTGTCGCCATTGGCGAACACCTTCTTGTCGCTATTGGTAGCGACACTGTAATGTCTGCCATTGGCGAAGACACCTACTAATGTCGCGCCCGGTGAGACACCAAAGCGTCTAACCGTGCTCTTGAAGCGTTCAAATTAATGCTTGTGGGGCCGCGGACTTTTCAAGCGTAAAGGCGTTGACCCGCGTTAGTGGCTGATTTACCGCTGAATCACGCCCACTAAAGCGTGAAATTAGAACATTTAATCGTGCCTAATATGGAGGAAAGCCGTTACAACAGACGAGACATCCTTTTAAGTGGCGGTCAACAACTTGTCGGCCCGGCCAGTAACGATTCTATGCGTGGCGATCAATCTTGTCGCCCCTCTGATTTTGGACCTTGATGACTTCGTGTCCTTTTTGGATCATGGCGCCCAAAGGCTATAAATACTTCCCTACATCCACTTGGGAAGGGATCGGTGATTCGAGAATCGGTCATGAGCTATTGCAAAGAGAAAAGCTTAGGAGTTCAAGAACCACGATCCACCGCGGAGATTCCTCGAGTTTAAGCTTTGACTTATTCTTGAGAAGAGTAGATATCTTACTTTGCTAAGATATTTGCTTAAGTTCTTGTTTCCTTTCGCGAAGCATCAACTAAACCCGTCGATTTGTGATGCGTTGCTTTCGGTGGTCCGCAGTTATCGCGTCCGACGCAGGCAAAGACCCACAAAAGCGGGAGATCTGGCGTGTAGCGTCTTACATTGAGTTTGTAGAGAGTTACTTAAATTTTTTGTAGCGAGAATCAAAAGTGTAATTTTCTCAAGTTTTACAATGGAAACAACTTTCGACCCAAACGCGATGGCGACCCGCGTGGGAGCTAGCGGTCTCGAGCCGAGATCGTTGTGTCGCGACCTGCGTGATCAAGCCGACCTCGTGGTGCGATGGTGGATTACTTCTTCGATCAAGCCAAGTTGAAGAATATCTCTCCTCTTCCTCATCGAAGTCCTCCCCCGCCAAACATGGGAGGATGTCATCTCCTAGAGGAGGTTAGTTACTTTGTGATGCTTAGCGATTCTCGTTAAGCTGCGGCGGGGCATTCCCCTCTCAACAACACCGGTGGATCTCAAAGCGGGAGCTGCTGCTCAAGTCGACTCCTTTCGGAAGAAGGAGTCATTCAACAAGATCTCAATATTTCGGCGAAGGGCTCTTGGAGACAGCGTCAAAGATGGCCCGACAACTTGCAAAGGCCATGGAATCAGCGGGCGGAGTTCATTACAACCACGAACTGGCGTGATCGAGCGTCGGCAAGTTACAGCGCCTCAACCTCAATCGCCAACCTCCTCCCAAGGAAGAATGGGTTCGTCAAAAGGACCCGATTGACAAGGAAGAGGCTGCGTCAAAAGCGTCGTGCAGCGTTGCTGCATTACCGCGTGCGTTGTTAGCAAGGCACAAGAGTTGAAATCAACCGAGGAATGCGACTCAAAATCACAAAGTTTGGGTCCCAAAGTCTACCTCAAAATGGCCCGGATATCTTCCTTGGAGGCGGCTCGAGTGCCTCGTTAGCGAGCGACCTAAAGTGCCTAAGCCAGCGGCGATGTAAACGCGTCTGGCGTCGTGAAGACGGCCGCTTGCCTGCAGCGAAGGCGACCTTCGAGCCTTAGCAAAAATTTGGTTTCTCCCCCTTTCATTCACTTCTCCGGCTAAGATAACAACAAATAATCACGGAAATTTGGCAACGGTGTTTAGTCGTCTTGGTCCACGGCGGAAATAAAGACAAGGTATTAGTGAAGAAACATTTGGATTACCAGTCGAAGAGAGTCTGAGCAAAATTTGAAACATCTCGAGCTTCTAAATTCAATTGCATCTCGTTTGAGCATCCCGAAAGAGTGAGAGTCTACTAAAGGGAAGAACTTGAGTGTGATTAGTGAAGTCACGAGATGATAAAACACTTATGATCCATGCCAAGAACAACCCGTGGGATGAAGTTAAAGCGTCAAAGGTGCCTCCCAAGTCGAATGATCGATGCCCCCAAAGAAGGCGTGTCCTCGGTTAAGGACAACGTTACACTTGAGGGTGAAAGTACAACCGGTGACAAACCACATCAAGCTGTGTCATGCATTTGGGTGGCAACACGAAAACGATTGATGAAATAAATTGTTCTTGTTAGTATGCACAACTA
>CM022702.1:28426936-28441936 GCA_012295165.1 Asparagus setaceus
GCTTGTTTCCCTTCTTTTTACGCTCCAATCTCGTGCTAGCTCCTCCATCTTCATATCCTCATTATGTGCCACATTGAATCTCACCAAAATGCATTACTTAAAAATACAAACAAACTAAATGCAGTAAACATGAACTAGAAATCGAAAGCACCTAATATGAAGTAATTATGAACTTAAAATGCTAATTCTAGTATGAAAATGAGAGTAGATATGCGTGAAAAATGTATATACAAATGTAACTCATCAAACTCCCCCATGCTTAAATCATTGCTTGTCCCCAAGCAAAAAATAAATCATACAAATTAAAGGAAAGATATTCACAATAGGAGATCGCCTTCTCAGAAAATAAATTCCGTGGCGCGATTTAGTCCAAGAGAGTCTCATAACATGTCATGCACTAATATCCCATATATCCCATCTTTTCACAAACATCCCTCAAGCTTAGTGTAACCAACCTGGAAGACCTTCACTTTAGCTATGTAGACACTCGCACTCATTTTGCTAGAAATTTGCTAGCATTAAAATAGGTTTGTAGTAGGTGTTTCACTCAATACCTACGCATATAACCACGGTCTATCATAAGCTTGCCCTTTGTCTCATCTCTCCTCCAATAAATGGGACAATGTACAAGCGAGTCAAGAATGCATTCATTCAATGAGGGTTGTAATGTAGGCTGAGGGTAAGGGTAGGATAAAATATTTCGGGAATGTAGGTTCAGAGCCAAAGTCTTAGTGGAGCAACCTAATAAGATCCACCTCACTACCAATAAGATGAACAATGCAAAACCACTTCAACCTTCATTAATTAACATCCAAACTCCAAATCCCAAAATATATATGCACACACCCCATCAACCATTAAGCAACTATCGAACCAAACCCTTTTATTTACAAAACTAGAAGGAAAAGTTCTCATGAATTAAACTTGGAGAACATGAATTGATTTCCCCCTTTATACAAGAACTTTTATTTGAGAAGAAGGAAAAAACTACTTTTTTTTATGCCCTAACTTTTGCCTAGGCCGCCCTTTACGGGTTTTCAACCTAGCGGGCTCTCTTTTTTTTTTTTTTTGAAACAAGAATGACAAAAACAAAGAAAAATGGAAATACAACCACTTAAACTTTGAAGCTTCCATAAGTATGTACATGAGAAGCAAACTTCATAGATCATGCCGAAATAGCATCACTACCATCGAAATTACTCCAACTTCACCCTACTTACACCCACACAATTTATATCGAAACAACAATGCTCCACTACTGACATCGCTTGGGTCAGTACATATTTTTTCAGTCAATAGGCTTGTAATGCGGGTTAACAAAGAAAAATAGGCAATAAGGCTCAAAGGGGGTTAAACCTAGAGATAATATCAATGTAAGGTAGGCTATTTGGCTATGTAGCTCAAAACTAAGAGAATGTTTCCATCGTCCTGGCTCGTACAATGTCAAAATAGGACTCAAGAAAGAAAAGGGAAATTAAAGTCATCTCTCCGAGAAAGATCAATTCTTCCTCCCCGAGCAAGTTCTAAAGACCTTGATTATAGGGGGTTTCACACAACAAAGAAAATAAGTAAGGCCTGTTGATGTGGTCTTTTAGGCTCAAAGTCTCACGGGTTTTCTTTTGAATTTTGTCTACCAAATTAGCTACACAATTCTCGAGGGAAACAACCAAATAAATCACAATGGAAAGCACAACCATACTATATTTCTCAAGGACTTTAAATCAAATATTTCGAAGAAATCATCATCGAAGGGTCATCTCTCCTATTTTCTCTTTTTTTTTGAACATGCATGAAGATGTATGAAAATACAAATGAATAAAAGAAAATGAAAAGTCTATCAAAAATGCATCCTGAGAATGAAACTATATGCAATGCATGATATGTACAAATGCAAATGTGTGAGCAATGGTGCAGATCAAGCAAATAATCTCCTCCCCCAAGCTCAATGTCTACATTGTCCTCAATGTGAATAAAAATGAGAATGAATAGGAGGATGGGGAGGGGAAATCAACTCACAGATTACTTGGAACTGCCCGATGGAGGTGGCTTGAGCGGATCATCAAAATGGCCTTGAGACATGTGCCACTCGCATATAGCCCTAAGCATCAAGTTATTTTCATGAACTTGTTGCTCAAGGGTCGTAAATCGCTCCATGAAATTTGGTGGCATTTGAGTTGGTGCATCCACTACGTCTTCTTCATCATTCTCATTGACAGAAATATCAAGCTCACGAGGAAAATACCAATTCACCTTTTCATTGAGAGTAACTCGCTCAAGGTTCGGAAAATGGTTATACGGTTGTTCATTGACCAACCAAGCATAAGGCTCTATGTCATTCTTGATCATTGTCGCCTTGACCATAGCCTTTAGGTGTAACTTGGTGAAACCTGATACTTTGTCATTCGTATTATGGCCACTAACTGTATCCAAATCAATCCCCTCAGACTTTGCTATATAAGAGATGAGACCTCCACAAGTAATTATCCCGGAATTGGCATCACGGACCTTAAGAAGCTTTGAAACTAACCACATAGCAGCATCAATTTTTACGGCGACATGCGATAGTTCTGGGCAAAAATGAGTGTATGGCTTGTGGGTCATGGACCAAAGAAAGAACAACTCCGGTCTAGAGACAACACCTACGCTGTTAGCGCCGACAAAAAGAGTGCAAGATAGCACACGATGAGCATAACGAAAACATGGATTCACAATGTGAATGCCTTGGCTCTTCGCAGACTGTAAGTGTATTCACCCGTGAGCTTTTTCCAGAATTCCTTTTCTTCTCTAATGTAATTCTCGGGAAGTTTATCATCAGGGCCAATATCGCCTCCAATAGGCCATCCAAATATTTGATTGAGGCATTCATATGAAAGCTTGAAGTCCGTGTTCATCAGCCTGAAACTCACAAATGATTTTGGAACACCATCAATGTCACCAATTTCACTAATAATTATCAACGAGCTTAGAAACTCAAGAGTTAGGCGTTGATAAGTGTCGGCTTCGATAGATAAGAATGTATTCCAAAACAAGTTCTCAAGGAGCCTTTTAACATCGTCATGAATTCCCAAAGTTTTCAAAGTATCCTCGTCGACAAACTTAGTAGCCTGAAGTGTTCGGTGGTGCAATCGCTCGAACCGAGTTCGTTGATCCGTATTCACAAATTCAATCCCCATGGTGTCGATAACTAGGGGTTTTGCGACACTTTCCATCGATTTCTTGGCACGTTTCACAGGAGCTTTCTTAGTGGGTTGAGATGACGCCTTGCTAGGTCATTTTCCCATGGTGATGCTCGACGTCAGTGGCTATGGATGATGGTGGGGTGGTAGAGGGGTGGGGTGCTGGTGGTGATGGAGGGTGGAGACGAGAGGGGGAGTTGGAGGAGATGAGAAGGGGGGGCGCTGGTGGTGATGGAGGGTGGAGACGAGAGGGGCCGGAGGATATGCGAGGGGCTGGAGGAGATGGAGAGGTGGGAGGATGATGGGGAGCGGCTGAGGAAGGTGGGTTAGTTTTTTTTAGGGGCTAGGGTTTTGGGTTGCGTGGGCGCTATTTTCCGTGGCGTGAAATGGCGAGGACTACGCCAATTATGTGCGTGGAGCGCTATTTTCCGTGGCGTGAAATGGCGAGGACTACGCCAATTATGTGCGTGGAACGCTGCGTTTTATGGCATGCTTGGAGCAGCTTTGCAATTGCTTGCGGCAGCGCCATTTTTGCGTGGACCGCATAAGTGGCGAGACTAAATTTCTCATGGGTGTATAGTTTTCAACTCAACCGAGCACATTGAACAAAAATCTCAAGCTCCTACAAAATATTGAAGCAAAACCTAAGTCAAGATCAAGAATTTAAGAAAAATGAAAAACTAGCCAAAGCCTTCTTTTTTTTTTAATTGAAATGCAAAAGAAACGAAGCTTGGGTTGCCTCCCAAGAAGCGCTCGTTTAATGTCATGAGCTCGACCCCCTTCAAATTGCTCAAGTAGAAGGATCGGAAAGGACAAGAGCAAGTCCTTTCTCAATAGGCTCTCTCGCATAGTAAGGCTTCAAGCGTTGACCATTGACCTTGAATTCGCCAGTCCTTTCACTCCACACCTCGATAGCGCCATATGGAGACACCTTTCAAACTTGGAACGGTCCCGACCATCGTGATTTGAGCTTGCCTGGAAAGAGCCTTAAGCGAGAGTTAAAAAGAAGCACCCAATCTCCTTCATTGAACTCCTTTCGAAGTATTTGCTTGTCATGCCAAAGCTTGGTCCACTCTTTATAAATTCTCGTGTTCTCATAAGCATCTAACCTCAACTCATCAAGCTCATTAAGGTCAAGCAAATGCTTTTCTCTAGCGATTTTCATGTCAAAATTGAGTGTTTTGACGGCCCAATATGCTTTGTGCTCCAATTCAACGGGTAGATGACAAGACTTTCCATACACAAGCTTATACGGCGACATTCCAATGGGAGTTTTGAATGCGGTACGGTAGGCCCATAGTGCATCATCGAGCTTATTACTCCAATCTTTCCTCGACCTATTCACCATCTTTTCGAGAATGCTCCTAATCTCACGATTCGTCACCTCAACTTGACCACTTGTTTGAGGGTGGTAAGCCAATGCAACTTTATGAGTCACACCATATTTCTTCAAAAGAGCCTCAAATTGACGTTTTGTGAAATGAGAACTACCATCACTAATCACAGCACGTGGCACACCAAACCATGGAAAGATGATCTTCTTAAAGAGCTTTTTAACTACCTTAGCATCATTTGTAGGGGATGCTATAGCTTCGACCCATTTAGACACATAGTCCACCGCAACAAGGATGTACCTATTCCCATAAGATGACGGGAATGGGCCCATAAAGTCAATCCCCCAAACATCAAAGATTTCAACTTCCAAGATGTTATTAAGAGGCATTTCATTCCGTCGAGAAATATTGCCTGTTCTTTAACACCGATCACAAGAACTCACGTACTTCCGAACATCCATGAAAAGAGTGGGCCAATAAAAACCCGATTGAAGGATCTTTGCGGCGGTCTTAGAGGTGCTAGCATGGCCTCCATAAGGTGAATTATGGCAATGAGAAATGATGCTTGCAACCTCATCTTCGGGAATACATCGATGGAAAACTCCGTCAACACATCACTTGCAGAGCAATGGATCCTCCCAATAATAGTGTTTGATATCCGAAAAGAATTTCTTCGTTTGTTGATAGCTCAAATCAGGTGGCAGAACTCCACATGCAATATAATTCACGAAATCCGTGAACCATGGATTTTGCATAGTAGAGACCGCAAACAATTGGTCATCGGGAAAAGAGTCATCAATAGGCAACTCGTCATTACCGTTCTCATCCATATCTTGCCTCAACCTAGAAAGATGATCAGCAACCAAATTCTCTGTACCCTTCTTATCACGAATCTCAAGATCAAATTCTTGAAGTAAAAGGATCCATTGAATCAGTCGGGGCTTTGCATCCTTTTTACTCAAGAGATACCTAATAGCGGCGTGATCCGTATAAACAATGATCTTCGAACCAAATAAGGCCGAAACTTATTAATAGCGAATACTACTGCAAGCAACTCCTTCTCCATGGTAGCATAATTCACTTGGGCTTCATCAAGAGTTCGGCTCGCATAATAGATTGCATGAACTTTCTTATCCTTCCTTTGCCCTAAAACAGCTCCAACCGCGTAATCACTTGCATCGCACATGATCTCAAAAGGGAGATTCTAGTCCGGTGGCTGCATGATAGGTGCTATAATCAATGCCTCCTTTAACCTGTTAAAAGCATCAAGGTTAGCTTCGTTGAAGTTAAAAGGAACATCTTTAAGGAGCAAGTTAGTCAAAGGTTTAGCAATCTTAGAAAAATCTTTAATGAAACGCTGATAGAAACCGGCGTGACCCAAGAAACTTCTCCCGCCCTTCACAGAAGTGGGCGGTGGCATCTTCTCAATCACTTCAACCTTCGCACGATCAACCTCAATTCCTCTTTCGGATACCAAGTGCCCAAGGACAATACCTTCCTTCACCATAAAATGGCATTTCTCCCAATTCAAGACAAGATTAACCTCTTCACATCGCTGCAACACTTTAGACAAATTGGTCAAACAATCATTAAAAGTAGTTCCATATACAGAGAAGTCATCCATGAACACTTCCATTATATTTTCAATGAAATCAGAGAAAATGGCCATCATGGCTCGTTGAAAGGTAGCAGGAGCATTGCATAGACCAAAAGGCATTCTCCTATAGGCAAAAGTACCATAAGGACATGTAAATGTGGTCTTTTCTTGATCACTAGGGTGAATAGGAATTTGAAAGAAACCTGAATATCCATCCAAGTAACAAAAATATGAATGCTTAGCTAACCTCTCAAGCATTTGATCAATGAAGGGGAGAGGAAAATGGTCCTTTCGGGTTGCCTTGTTAAATTTTCTATAGTCAATGCACATTCTCCAACCCGTGACAGTTCTAGTGGGGTTTAATTTATTATTCTCATTTTTTACCACAGTCATGCCCCTTTCTTTGGAACTACTTGCACTTGGCTAACCCACTCACTATCGGAGATAGAATAGATTATCCCGGCATCAAGTAGTTTGAGCACTTCTTTCTTAACAACCTCTTTCATGTTGGGATTCAAACTTCTTTGGTGCTCAATAGAGGGCTTATAATCATCTTCTAAAAGAATACGATGCATGCAAATAGATAAATTATTCCCTTAATATCATCAATAGTGTATCCTATGACCTTGCGGTACGATCTAAGGATTCTAAGCAATTTTTCAGTTTCAACTTCACTTAAACTCGCATTCACAATCATAGGATATGTAGAATTAGGGCCAAGAAATTCATACCTAAGGTTGGAAGGAAGAGGTTTGAGCTTAACTTCTGGAGCTTTTTTATCCTCAAGAGAAGAGGATTTAGGCTCAACCTCTAACTTCTCAACACTCACCTTACGAGGCGGAAGAGATGGATTTGCCTCCATCGCTTGAGCAAAGGCAGCGACCTCAACATTCTCAACCTTTGGCGAACCATCATTCACCAAACAATCCTCAAGAGTATCGTCAAGATGATGCTTAGCAAGTATTTCCTCCATGCACTCATCAATGACATCAATCCTGCAACAAGAATTTTCAGTAAGAGGATGTTTAATAGCATTTGACAAATTAAATTCAATAATCTCATCCCCAACACTCAAAGAAAGCTTTCTGTGTTTCACATCTATGTGAGCACCTGCTGTAGCAAGGAAAGGCCTTCCAAGAATGATGGGCATATGAGTGTCCTCTTCCATATTGAGCACAACAAAGTCCGTAGGAACAAAGAACTTACCAACCTTGATTGGCACATCTTCCAACATACCTATCGGATATTTGACAGAGCGGTCCGCCAATTGAAGAGTGACAGTAGTGGGTTTAAGTTCACCCATCTTGAGCCTCTTACAAATAGAGTGGGGCATGAGACTAACACTTGCCCCTAAATCACACAAGGCACGGCCAAAACTCATGTTACCAATCATTCATGGAATAGAAAAACTACCCGAATCCTTGAGTTTAGGAGGCATTTTATTTTGAATGATAGCATTACACTCTTCGGTGAGAGCCACTGTCATGCCCCGCTTCCCAAAAACTCATGTTACCAATCATTCATGGAATAGAAAAACTCATGTTACCAATCACACTACGCGCAATCCGATTCCGACTTGTCCGGACACAAGCAGGACTTAGGTGAATATACAAGTACACTGGCCACGTGTGAAAACAAGATCACTGGCCCAACAAACCAGCCCCAAGTGCGAAAATAAGATCACTTGGCACGGGTCTGGAAGATACATAAATAGCCACATCCGAATACATGAACCAAGACTTTCTCATCCCACGGTCTGAGGTAAATCAGGTCAACGATACCGGTATATCAAACACGGGTTCACCTCCTAAGCAGGGTCAACACACACATGTCACTAGGTCATGTTCATGGCAAACCAAGTCCCTAAGTCATGAACTACTACGGTTCTGGACACAACAAGACGATGAATAATGCAATATAAACAGAATATAATAAATGCGTGAAGCTCGTAAAACAGGAATAATCAATAAACAACACAAATGCGAGAACACGATCCGTGAATAGCTAATTACACGTGTAACTGATAATTCTAATAACTCACTATCCAGATCTTGAACTTCTCAACATGGAATAGCGTTATGCAATTACTCTCGTGTCAGCGTCGGGTATCATAAACGGTAACATGAATAACTTTCAACACGTGTAACAAGAAAATGCTAAATAAGAGAAGTTAACCGCATGAAATGGCCAGTTCAACATAAATTCTCATGAAAATCCTTTAAACTAATTCTCAACATAATTATCCAATATCTCTATAAAAATACTTTTCTCTTTAATAATATTTATATCGATAACTATTTTCTTTTCCATAAATCACCTCTATTTCTTTTCTTTTCAACAAAACCTCTTAAAATGTTTCAAAAATTCTTTTTCTCCCAAATAATTTCTTTTAATCATAACAATTAATTAAAAATACCTTTTACTCAAAATAAAATATTTTCACCAAATAATTTCTTTTAAAAATATTTTCTTAATCATAATAAATAGTAGAAATATCCTAAAAATACATTCTTGCTTTCAAATAGCACGAAATTAATCATAGATCAATTCTAACCTATCCAATCATCACGGATAATTTTATACTATCAAATATTCACCAAATATGTAAATGTTACTTTGCATATGACATTAAATTGGCACGAACTAAACTATACATATATGGAATAATTCATAAAATAAATAAATGAGACAACGGCAAGAGGGATCTTGCACATAATAATTTATAAATAATCTAAAAATATAAAATCTGAGTCAAAGATAGTAGGATCTTGCCTACGCACTACCACGCACACGGACGCGATCTACCCGAAACGGCCGACTACGGGGCCAACCGCGGCACGCCGCTGATCGCGCACCACAGTCAAACGACGGCTCAACGGCTCAAAGATCGACGGCCAGACGACGACGGTTCGCTTGTGACGGCCGCGCGCAGGCTTGGGGCGGGTCAGACGGCCAGACGACGGCCCGGTCACGGGTCGGCGACGGGAAGGTGGCCGCAAGGAGGACGCGCGTGGTGGTGAGGGTGCCGGTCGTGCAAAGGCAAGGGTGGCGGGCGATGTGGGCGGAGGAGGGGCGGGGCCGGGGTCTGGGTCGCTGGGTCGGGCACAGGAGGGGTGGACGGAATGGAGGGAGGGGATTCATGGATGGGTGGATGGAAGGATGGAATGGGCGGGAAGGACAAGGATCAAAGGAAATGGTGGAGGAAGGAATGGGGTGGAGGGAGGCCAAGGAATGGGAGAGGGTGGATGGTGGAATGAGGAAGAAGAGGAAAGGAGAGAAGAGAGAGAGAGAGAGAGAGAGAGAGAGAGAGAGAGAGAGAGACGGGATGGGAGGGGTACACTGGGTTGGTTTTTAAAAAGAAAAATAAATAATATATATATATATATAGGGTTAGGTTAGGTTAGGTTAGGTTAAGGTTAAGGTTTAGACTTGGGTTTAGGCCCACACCGCATGAATACCGTGATAAAATATGAGAAAAATATCGTTAAGATCGAAATGAAAGCGTAATGATTCTACTAATAAATATCACGTAAATATATTCATTTACTTACATATAATAAAATACTAAGTTACGTGGTTACCTATATAATAATAATAACTAATAATAATATAAATAATCAAAATATCAACCGATAATATTCACCAAACTCTTTTAATTTATAATTTAAAGATTAAAATTGTAAATATAAGACTATATTTAAATCATAAGAATTACTAAAAATCAAGGAAAATATAAATACTCTTTAAGCAATAATATTATTATTCAAATACCAGGAAAATAATATTTAATATTTTTATATACTAAAAAAATACGTATCGAAAAATCACGGGTGTTACAGCCACGGTCTCATAGTCCTCTTCTCTTGGTTGCCTTTGTCTTCTCCTTCTTATACGAAAAGTACGCTCGATTTCAGGGTCTAGTTCAACAAGATCAATCGAACTCTTGTGCCTTCTCATACAAAAGAGAGTTCAACTGTAAAATAGCAACAAACAAGAGATACTTAGTAACATTTGAAAGTAACAAAATAAAGAAACAAAAGGCCTAATCTAACCAGCTTGTGAATTCAATCAATATTAATAATTTTAGTCCCCAACAACGGCGCCAAAAACTTGATGTGATGTTTTACCGCAAGTGCACGGCGTAGTTGTAGCTAGCACCGGCAAGTACGAGTCGATCCCCCGAGGACTTATTGTTAACTACCAATTGGTCACAAACTAACTATCAAGGCAAATCGATGTACGAATAAATTAGAATGAAATAATGAAATAAGCTAAAATGAATAAACCTTGGAAGAAATCAAATGATGAAGAATTCTAGAATCGTGATCCACCACAATGACGAATATCATGTTTAAGTAATGATCCTCTCTCAAATGTGAATATCCACTCTTGTAGGGAATTATCCTAATTTAATTATTATTTTCTCTCGAAGTATAATAACGTGTTCAAGAACTAATCAATCCCTATTCTCATGGTAATTGAATTTATTCGAACCCATTAAGAGCGATGATAATTCTTAAAACTCCTCAAGAAACCTAAATCTACTCTCTTGATTTAGAATTTCAGGTTCTATTCTAGAGTTCCGATATAATAACTTCACCTCTCGGTTCTTCGCCTAATATCTAAATCATGTAAATAAGTGGCCAACAAAATTTACAAGCATAAATCACACTAGAATGAAACGAGAGTCATTGACATTCATAAATTCAAGAAAAGATTAAAACATTATTTAATAATCATGTCGTTGGGCTTCACCCAACCCTAGAATAAAGAGATTACACACTCATATTTGAATAACAAGCCATAGAAATAATAATTATAAAACTTATCATGTGCAGAGATTAAAAGAAAGAGAGCAAAGAAAATCTTAGTCTCAATGATAATCTTCACTTGATAGCTGCTTGAATCTAATCCTTGAATGAAAAGAAATCCTAATCATCTTCTTCAATCTCCTCCCGGTGTGACGGCTCAATCTCCAGTCCAAAAATCCTAAAAAGATCCCTATTTTCATGTTAGGAAGTCAAAAAATGGATAACTGATCAATACGGGTCTGCCCATAAGGAATATTAGTCTTCTAACTTCGCTCGGGCGTGCAAAATAGTGGCGTGGCCGCGCAACAGTCTGTCTCATAACTTCAAACTCTATTGTCTATATTTTCCAATTGGATTTCGAAAAATGTAAAACACAAAAGTTGTAGATCTATCTCTTAGCTTTCCGTGGCAACTTGAATCAGCTCAAAATCATATCGTATGTGAAAGTTATGCTTGAAATACTAACAGGGTGTTAAAACTTCCAGCTTCAACGAACCAAGCTTGTTTCCTTCTTTTTACGCTCCAATCTCGTGCTAGCTCCTCCATCTTCATATCCTCATCATGTGCCACATTGAATCTCACCAAAATATATTACCTGAAAATGCAAACAAACTAAATGTAGTAAACATGAACTAGAAATTGAAATACACCTAATATGAAGTAATTATGAACTTAAAATGCTAATTCTAGTATGAAAATGAGAGTAGATATGTGTGAAAAATGTATATACAAATGTAACTCATCATTCTCTTTATGCTTAAAATAATCATGTTTAGGAGAAATAATTGGAGAACTAATTAGTAGAAAAAGAGTTTGATAATCTATGTTTATCTTAAGTGGTTTGATAGTTTATGCTTATTCATTTCTAAGATTATTATGTAGTTGCTTGTTCTTTTTATGAATAAAATTTTTGCTTGGATGATAATTTGATAGATTATACTTTCTTTAAGTGGTTTGATAATCTATGCTTAATAAATCTAAAGTTAAATATAATAAAAGATAATAATTCATAAATCCTTCTTGAAATTAACTAGTAGATTTAATTTTAGATTCCTAACTTCTCTACTTGTTTTTCCTCAATTTTCCTTGACTCTCTCTCTCTCTCTCTCTCTCTCTCTCTCTCTCTATTCCCCTCTTCTTGATTTTATCTTGTTGATTTTTCTCTTCTTCCTAAGTCCTTCTCTTTTCTTATTTCCATTTTTTAATTTTCTTTTTAGTTTCCTTTTTGTTTTCCTATTTCCTCCTTCTCTCTTTCTTCCCTCTTGTTTTAGTTTTAGTTTTTTTTTTTTTGTGACAATTTTATCTTTACATCTCTACACTTTCACTCTCACTTCTTTTTGTCCATACTTTTCTAGAACCAAATTTAGAATTTCCAAACACACATCTTTCTCATAGGTTCGACATCTATACTATACTATAACTTGATTATTGTGCACTTGCAACTTCGTATTATTTATCTCCTTTCAAGTTTTTGGCGTTCTGGGAAGGTGCTTGTAATTAGGATTTTTTAATTTTGGTTCTTTGGTTTATGTGTTCCTTGTGGAGGATTAAACTAGAAGAAGAAGATTGAAGATTGAAGATTGAAGAAGAAGATTTGCTTGAAAAGGTGAGTTCTCTTTTAGTATTTTCAATTCCACCCTCTAATTAGGCTTTTCACATTAAAGACAATTAGGAACTAATATAAAATATTTTCTCTTATCGACCCTAATAAAATCCACTCTCCACTCGAACAACTACTAATAAGGTAATAAATTTAAACAAGAGCTCTCTTTCTCACATTTATTTGATTGTTGACCCTAATTAAAAAATATTTTCTATTTACATCCTTTTATAGTTGCTTATAATTCTTAGGGTTACATTGCATATAGTCAATGGGAATTCACCGAAGTGATTTGAGCATTTTGATTTGAGCACTTGCTTGAAAATTCTCTTAAGGGCAAAAAGCCGCTAATCAAGATAAGATGCGGGATTTCATCACTCTTTACTTAGCCCACAAATCACAAATTCCTCGCTATAAAAACCCAAGCCTTGTAAAACTTATTAAACGTTGACCTCTAAGGACTCGAGCTCATTAAGGAACAAAAAATCCTTAAGTGAACCGGTTTAAGTTTACTTGAATCCGTTTGTGTCTAAGGCAATGTTCAGGGGTTGCGTAAAGCGCTCTTGTTATGACCCTAAAAAAATTAATTAATTAAAGTATTATTTCCTAAGAGAATCCTAACATGAGTCCTATTTCATGCCAAAAGAGGCTAATTCAAGACCATAAGAGATTACTCGGTTGCTACAGTGCTCCTCGGTGCTCTGATGCTCCTCGGTGCTCTGATGCTCCTCGGTGCTCTGATGCTCCTCGGGCTACAATGCCGATCGCTACAAGAAACCGAATCAACTCGAAAGGCGGTCTTAGTCGACTTGCTACAGTGAGTTTACTTGAATCCGTTTGTGTCTAAGGCAATGTTCAGGGGTTGCGTAAAGCGCTCTTGTTATGACCCTAAAAAAATTAATTAATTAAAGTATTATTTCCTAAGAGAATCCTAACATGAGTCCTATTTCATGCCAAAAGAGGCTAATTCAAGACCATAAGAGATTACTCGGTTGCTACAGTGCTCCTCGGTGCTACAGTGCTCCTCGGGCTACAATGCCGACTGCTACAGTAAACCGAATCAACTCGAAAGGCGGTCTTAGTCGACTTGCTACAGTGCTCTTTTCGGCTCTATAGTGCTCACCACTTCTGATCTTTGCTACTGATAAGCAGGCTTCGGCTCGAAGGCGGTCTTAGTTTACTTGCTACGGTGCTCCTCGGTGCTCTGATGCTCCTCGGTGCTCTGATGCTCCTCGGTGCTCTGATGCTCCTCGGTGCTCTGATGCTCCTCGGTGCTCTGATGCTCCTCGGTGCTCTGATGCTCCTCGGTGCTCTGATGCTCCTCGGTGCTCTGATGCTCCTCGGGCTACAATGCCGATCGCTACAAGAAACCGAATCAACTCGAAAGGCGGTCTTAGTCGACTTGCTACAGTGAGTTTACTTGAATCCGTTTGTGTCTAAGGCAATGTTCGGGGTTGCGTAAAGCTCTTGTTATGACCCTAAAAAATTAATTAATTAAAGTATTATTTCCTAAGAGAATCTAACATGAGTCCTATTTCATGCCAAAGAGGCTAATTCAAGACCATAAGAGATTACTCGGTTGCTACGGTGCTCCTCGGTGCTCTGATGCTCCTCGGTGCTCTGATGCTCCTCGGTGCTCTGATGCTCCTCGGTGCTACAGTGCCGACTGCTACAGTAAACCGAATCAACTCGAAAGGCGGTCTTAGTCGACTTGCTACAGTGAGTTTACTTGAATCCGTTTGTGTCTAAGGCAATGTTCAGGGGTTGCGTAAAGCGCTCTTGTTATGACCCTAAAAAAATTAATTAATTAAAGTATTATTTCCTAAGAGAATCCTAACATGAGTCCTATTTCATGCCAAAAGAGGCTAATTCAAGACCATAAGAGATTACTCGGTTGCTACAGTGCTCCTCGGTGCTACAGTGCTCCTCGGGCTACAATGCCGACTGCTTCTGATGGCAGAATCAACTTCGAAGGCGGTCTTAGTCGACTTGCTACGATGAGTTTACTTGAATCCGTTTGTGTCTAAGGCAATGTTCGGGGTTGCGTAAAGCTCTTGTTATGACCCTAAAAAATTAATTAATTAAAGTATTATTTCCTAAGAGAATCCTAACATGAGTCCTATTTCATGCCAAAGAGGCTAATTCAAGACCATAAGAGATCACTCGGTTGCTCTGTGCTCCTCGGTGCTCTGATGCTCCTCGGTGCTCTGATGCTCCTCGGGCTACAATGCCGATCGCTACAAGAAACCGAATCAACTCGAAGCGGTCTTAGTCGACTTGCTACTGATGAGTTTACTTGAATCCGTTTGTGTCTAAGGCAATGTTAGGGGTTGCGTAAAGCTCTTGTTATGACCCTAAAAAATTAATTAATTAAAGTATTATTTCCTAAGAGAATCTAACATGAGTCCTATTTCATGCCAAAGAGGCTAATTCAAGACCATAAGAGATTTTCGGTTGCTTCTGATGCTCCTCGGTGCTCTGA
>CM022702.1:28446936-28471936 GCA_012295165.1 Asparagus setaceus
AACCTATTGCAAACCCTAAGGACACTGGATCAAGTTCAAATCACCCAGCTCAAGTGAATGCAGTTGGTACCTTGCGATTAAGGAAATGGATAAATAATCAAGTTAGAATACTTTCAGATTAAATCCCTTCTTCCACTTCTCCAGTCCAAACACTCCTTCTGATAAGTCAACTCCTTCTAATGACCAAGACGCTGACCCGAAATTGAGCCTAATCTAGATAGGTATAAATCTGTTGCTCTCTTTTCAGATAGACTCAAACTTAAAAAAACTCCCCTCAAGTAGAGAAAATCCTAGAAATATTCAAACAAGTCAAGATCAACATTCATCTCTTAGATGTAATCAAATAAATCTCTTCTTATGCAAAATTTTTAAAGGATTTGTGCACTAAGATAAGAACCACTAATGTTCTCAAGAAAGTCTTTTTACCTGCTAACCTCAGTGACATGCTTTCAAAGTCCATGCCCCTAAAATATAAGGACCCCGGTTGTCCTACCGTTTTATGCAACATAGAAAATACCTTCATTGATAAGACATTTCTAAACTTAGGAGTTAGTGTAAATCTTCTTCCTTATTCAGTCTATCAACAACGAGGGGTAGGTGAATTGAAACCAACCAGATGCACCCTACATTAGCTGATAGATCCGTGAAAATACCCGAGAGAGAAATAGAGGATGTTCTAATCAAGCTTGGGGAGTTTATTTTTCCTATTAATTTCATAATCTTAGAAACGCTGCCAATTTTTAATGCTAAAGGTCAAATCTCAGTTATCTTAGGTAGACCATTCTTATCATCCTCAAATACTTTGATCAATTATAGAACCGATCAAATAAAGTTATCTTTTGGGAACATGATTGTTGATCTCAATATTTTCAATCTAGGAAAAGAGCCCAGAGATCCATCTGATCAACCTCTAGAAGTGAACTTTATCCTAGAAATTTCTAATGAATAGCAAGAGGGAGAGTGTGAGTCAGATTGTTATTTATCTGACTTGAGTTTCGAGGAGATCTTTGATGAGGAAATTAATGTTAGAAGAGCTATATACGCCTGTAGAATAAGTATCTACACTGAGATGACAACCTAAACATTTGGATACAGAACTTCGTGTCCAACTTCGTCCATCTATAGAGGAATCCCCTAAGTTAGAAACATTTACCCGAAAATCTAGAGTAAGCCTATTTAGGGGAGAATGAGACTTTACCAGTTATCATTGCTTCTAATTTGACACCTGGTCAAAAGGGAGCCCTCTTAGATATTTTGAGAGAAATAAGAAAAGCCATTGGATGTATCATGGCTGATATCAAATGGATTAGTTTAACCATTATTCAACATCGAATCCATTTGTAAACTTACTAGATCCCCAGTGTAGGTTTAACCCAGTTATGAAAAAAGTGGTTAGGAAAGATATTTTTAAATGTCTTGACGATGATATTATTTATCCCATTTCAGATAGTTCCTGGGTGAGTTCGGTCCAAGTAGTTTCAAAGAAGTCAAGGTTCACCATGATCCAAAATGAGGCTAATGAGCTAATTCCCACTCGAATCCAAACTGGATGGCGAGTCTGCATCGATTATAGGAAACTCAACTTAGCCACTCGAAAAGAGCACTTTCCTCTTTCTTTCATAGACCAAATGCTTGAACGTTTAGCAGGATATGAGTTCTACTGTTTATTAGATGGTTATTCATGTTGCAATCAGATCCCCATTACCCAAGAAGATCAAGAGAAAACTACTTTCACATGCCCATACCGAGGGATTCATCAAGATATCTCCTATTCGTTGTAGAATTTATATTCTTATTTCCTAGTGCTAAAATTTTTCGATCTGATGCTTTATATAAGGCCCCAATCTTTTTCATTTTCTTATGTTTAATCAAGTTTTTTTCTCTGTCTACTACTACACTTGAAGTCTTCATGATTGAGGATCAACAGAAAAAGGAGTAGCATGATAATATCCATGACTGAAGATAACTGATTATCACATTTTAATTATATTTTATACCCTCATTACCTATTTTATATGAATAAAGATATTACTAATAATTATTTTTATCTTATTTTGCAGGCTAATAAAGAAATAATGAATAAAAGCCCAAATGACTCAAATTCTCTGAATTTCTACTAATTTTTGAAGTCCAAATCTGAAGACAAACGAAGGCCCAAGATACCAAAGTGATCCAAGAGAAATTCGTGAAGAAAAATAAAAAAAAAGATAAATTCGGTTGGAAACTAACAGGTTGGCCAACCGATTGGTTCGCAACAGATTTGATCAATGGCTAATTTTTCTTCCTTGGTGGCCAAGTTTGATCCAATGGTTTACATCAACTCCGTTGGGCTATAAATAGAGGGGTAGAGAGAGAGGATTGAGTGTGAAATATTTTATAAAAACTCCATTTGGAGAGGAGGGTTACTCTTAATTGAGAAGACCTTCCAAAAATTATAACTTTTATTACACAATAAATAAAATTTTTCACCCCTTTAATTTCCTTTCTCTTCTTCTTATCCAAGGACCAAAAGGAGGATGAGATGAAGATCAGGAGTTGTTGGTTTATCTTTTATTTCTTTTTCATTTCTTATTCATTTATATGCTTTGTAGCTTAGATTTACTTTCATGCAATTTACTTTCATGCAATGTCTTTAATTCTTGTATTTACTTTCTAGTATAGATTTTTCTTTTCTTTAATTCACCTTGAGGCTAGAACCCTCTAGGAAATTACCCTTTTCTAAGTGTGGAGCTAATATTTGTGGGATCCCTAGAGATTGTTTGAAACTAGCTAACAAATCCAACTTATTCCCATAAGATTGAGATAAGCTAAGTGGATCTACTCTAGATTCCTCATATCTTTAATTAATCCTCCATACTTTACCTTCTTTATTTTCCTCTTATCCTTGCTTTTCATTTGTTTGTTATTTTCATTTATTCTTGATTCTTGATTTTATTGATTTTTACTTCTCTCTCAATCTCATATTCCCTCCATGTGCATATAATCTCAAACTTAGTTTTGTTATTATGTGCATATAATCACAACCATATTCTCAACTTCATTTTCTCCTCCTTTGCACATAATCCACAACCACTCTCTCTTATCTCTCACAAACCACTTTCACCATGTTTTTCTTTTATTCTTGAATAACTCCTAATTGTCGCGCACATAATCAAACAAAGAACCATACTTAATTAACTTCCTTCTTCACGTTCCTCGTGGGATCAATAATCTTTTATACTATAACTTGATTAAGGTTGTATACTTGCAACTCTAGGAGGTAATCATTTATTTCCCATCAGTAACGTGCTCTTGAAATGCTGTCAAGACATTCCTGCTAGAAATCTTGTGAGGTTTAAATGTGTTTGCAAGTCGTGGCATGACCCAGCTGGCATCTGATCCCTATCTGATGAAAAAACAATATGATTTTTCTAGAAAGAAGCCTCATCTTGTGACCATGTCTTCTGCTGTAATCAGCAAGTCATGAAAAATTAAATTCCTTGCCTATACAACATCCTGGCAGCAAGCACATTTAATGTTTGAAAAAGAATTCCTTGAGTATAGAAACTTATAGCACACGCTCAACATATTGATATTCTTTTATTATTGCACACGAAGACTAGTTTGCATGTATGCAATTTAACTATTAGAGAGATTACAATATTACCAGAAGGCATCTATATATAAAGATAAGCAGAAAGTTGGGTTTGGCTACGTTGCACATAGTAAATGCTACAGAGTTGCGCTATATTTCTTTAGGTTGCATGATTCTAAGAACAAGACCTATAACTCGGGCATGGAAGTCTTTTATTTAGGTTAGGGTTAGGGTTAGGTTGAAAACAGTAATTAAGTTTGGAATAATGGAATTGGAAGGAGAATTATGCTTTACTGAAGCACCATGGAATCATACAAAATTGGACATATGGGCATGTAAGAAGGATGATAATACTAATTGTGTTCGTGCTTAGAGCATAGATATTTTGTACTCATGGGCATTTTCTGTCCTCATCGGTGTGAGCAAAGGAAAGCTACTGCTTCACATGTTTTATATGAATCTTGGGACACATACTTTGGAGTTGTATGATCCACAAACAAATCTGCGAACGATGCTTAAAGAATTGCCTGATTTGGTAGATTTCAACCTACCCATTGGCTGCTACTTTGACGAATGATCATCCTTTCAAGTAATCAAATATCTGGAAAGCATAATATCTCCATCAAAATTGCAGGATTAATGTCTCAATAAGTAGTTTGCAAGAGCTTTTGTGATGATATCTAGGCTGTAATCATTGCTTCCTAGCGAGACTTTTATTTGAATGCTACCAATAAATATATTTGCTTCATCATATATCTTTTACTGGTTATTGCCATTACTAGGAGAAATTCATCCTTAAATCAGCCCTCTGACACTATGAATCAAATAAGGGTTTCTTGAACTCTAAAACCCTAGAAATTGCTTTTATTTGCTTCAGTTTATTGGATGTTTATATCAAGAAAGGATTGATGTGGGTTGAGATTGATCAGAAACGTAACTATTTTTAGGGTTCACTGTGAAAAGCTTTGGGTCTGCTTATTTTTCCATCTAGGGACAAGCTAATCAAGGAACCTTAGCTTTCAAGGAAGTCGATGAAATTCCAATAACTCTCACAAGAATTAGGGAGAGAAAGCAAATTGTGACCCCCTCTAACTTTTCATATAAATGAAAAAGAATAGAATAATGATAAGTAGACTACTCAATTTCTCATCAAATATCTTTTTTCTATCTTTCTCTAGAGTAGTTTGAAAGTTGTTGATGTCAGTTATCAAACACGGGTTTTATGTGGGGATAATGAGAGTGTTAGGGACGGAGCTTTAGGGACGATGTGAGTGAAGTGGGTTCCCTCATCTCCTTTGTAGGCTGACCCCTTAGCTGCATAAGAGAGAATAATACTCGTTAGGGGGCCGGAGTTGGGTTCTCCGGTGGTTCCTCCGATGGTCTAGTCAGTATTTGAACTTGAGTGGAGAAGATATTAATGAACTAATAAGTTCTAAGTATATAGAAGTTGCATACCTGTGGGCCCCTAGGGGAGCCCCCCCCTCCTCCCCCCTCGCCAATGGGCGGTGAGCTCATATATATACTGCTGAGAGGGGTAGAAGTGTAATTCTGGCCAAGTCCAGCGGCGGCTCAATCATCACCTGCGGTATAGGTGGCGGCCACTGAGGAGAGTGAGTCATCTATGCGTTTAATGTGGGGGTGACAGCAAGTGCTTAGAGCTGATTAGGTCCAAGGAGTCATAGAGACTATGGCGGCTGGAGAGGCGACTGGAGAAATGATGACTCTGACAGCGCAGTTAATGCGAGGGGAGTCGGCTGTCGGCTAGGGGTTCAAGGTAACTACCGCCTCTTCAGCCATCTAGTCGGGGGTCGACAATCACCACCTTTTCACTCGGCTACGCAAGTTGTCGGCTTGAATAGTAGGCCGAGTTTGGGTTGCTTGTGGAGTCAATCTAGTGAGTTGGCCGACAAGTACTACCTTTTCACTCAGCTACGTAAGTTGTCGGCCTATCGAGTCGGTCATGAGAGCAGCCTGAGTTGTCTGGGCTCTGAAAACATCTTAGGTGTGGAGCGGGACACGTGTTGGCTTCCCAAGAGGATTATCAAAACTATTTTGGCAACTATAACAGTGGCCCCCTTCCACTTGAACTCGGCTGGCCGAGTACGGGTGAAAGTTTAAACAGTTATTGGCAGTGATTTTCGAGGATCATTTATGAAGGACGTGATGGATCGCTATTGGAGTGACCCTTTGATGTTAGCGGATATGAGGCGCCGTCGCCACTTCGACTTCGGAGCTAAGCAACATTTTGATTGGAGGGTAATGCTCAGCTTACCGTGCGGTCTATTCGGGTTTTGAAGTCGATCTCAGCCATCCATCCGTGACTGAGTCGGCCACTCCGATTTCGACACATGTCTGGGTCTGAGCCTATACATACTTCATCTCTAAGGTGAGGCAACTTTTACAAATTCTGCACTAGGGCTTTTTAAACCCTAATTCTCTACATTAGACGATTTCTGACTAAGACTTTGACGAACTTCGATGGCTTCTGCTTCTACTGCTACTGGCCGTAAAGAGATGAGGATCAACCTCCTCCGGCTGTTCCACTCGAAGGTCTGCTCAACAGAGCTCGAAGCTTATTACTGTAGGGTCGAAAAAATATTTATTGATTGAATGAATGTATTACAATCAAATTTTCTCGATTACAGAGGAAGAGAAGATTGATTCGACTTCTCTTTTAAGGTGGGTTCTCGGTAGCGATAGGATGCTTCACTCAATGCTCACGTTGAGATTGCTTCCCGTTGACGATCAGAACAGAGTTGCAGATGATCTTGAGATTGCTGATGAAGAGCTTGATCTCTTTCTCGTGCACAAGTGTTGATCTCTCCAAATTCCAAAAGCCCTTAGACTTTTTCCCAGCTAGCCAGCCAGCCCTCCAAAAGCTCCAACAGCCCTCCCCTCATGTGGAGATGGTGGCTTATAAATAGGCAAGGAGAGGCATGGCCACTTCCTTGATTTGTGGGATATGGCCATGCTCAGTTGAGGAGAGCCATGCCCCCCTGTGGGATGTGACCACTATGGGATGTGACATCTCCCATGCTTCAAGTGGGCGGTCTTGGTTGGATGGTGAGCTTTGCCGCTCGTCAGACCACTGACGCTGCAGGCGAGCCTTGTCACACTTTGATGCTCATGTAAAGATCGAACTCCGCTCCACGTGCGAACCTCGTATTTGAGGTCGAGCCTCGCCCCTTGAGCATGTCTCGTTTTGAAGCGTGCACTGGTCTAGCCTCGGTTGAATGTCGAGATTCACTGCTGTAGGTGAACCTCGGTTGAATGTCGAGGTTCACTGCTATAGGCGAACCTCGGTTGAATGTTGAGGTTGAATGCCGAGATTCACTGCTGTAGGCGAACCTCGGTCGAATGTTGAGGTTCACTGCTGTAGGTGAACCTCGTTGAATGTTGAGATTCACCGCCGTAGGTGAACCTCGGTTGAATGTCGAGGTTCACCGCCGTAGGTGAACCTCGGTTGAGTGTTGAGATTCACTGCTGTAGGTGAACCTCGGTTGAATGTCGAGGTTCACCGCCGTAGGTGAACCTCGGTTGAATGTTGAGATTCACCGCTGTAGGTGAACCTCGGTTGAATGTTGAGATTCACCGCTGTAGGTGAACCTCGGTTGAGTGTTGAGATTCACCGCTGTAGGCGAGCCTCGTCAAACTCTTGTTGTAGGCGAGCCTCGTCGAACCGGCGTTGTGGGCGAGCCTCGTCAAACTTTGAGGTTGTGGGCGATTTTGGCCTATGCAGACGAAGCTTCAAGCACGCAGCGAAGCCCAAGTCTTCATGCGAGCTTGTGCTTGAGGCGAGCTAAGCTCCTTTGCGGGCGAGCTTCAAGCACGCAGCGAAGCCCAAGTCTTCATGCGAAGCTTGTGCTTGAGGCGAGCTAAGCTCCTTTGCAGCGAAGCTTGCTTTACGGGCGAAGCTTCGTAACATGCTACTTAAGAACGGGTCGTAACTTTCAAACCGTATGTCGGAATTGGACGAATTATATATGAAAATCGACCATCTCGACGAGACGGAGCCAACCAAACCCACCCGAAGGGTTTGGTTTGCTCCGGTCATTTTGCCAAATTCCTTCCGGTTTGGGAGATATCGACACTTTTGTCTATTTTGTAAAGTCAAGCATTCAGGTGAACTTAACCTTTAGGCGGGCCTGACTTCACTCAGATGGACCCTTAAGCTCTTTTGCTCATTCCGAGTTGCTGTGTAGGGATTAAGGCAATTTTTATTGCCTACAAAACCCCCTCCAAAGTTTTCAGACCTGAATGTGGTTGAATGGAGTCTGGAACACTTTGGATATGAAGACTTGTAAAATGATGGTCGTCGGTGAGGCGGAGCGAGGAACCTTCTAACGAACACGGTAAATTTGAATTCTTCACTTGCGGCTAATGATAAGCCCTCTAGGATTTTTAGCAAACCCCGACTATCAGCAGTTTGATGTGCCTTTACCGACACCGCTTGAACCGGCTAGCCATACTTTTCCCTCAAGATGGTGAGTTTGCGAGGAGTTTCTTTTAGGCTTAGTGCTAAAATCTCCTCTATCCTTAGCCGCTCAAGGCGCTGGATTAAAAGATAAGGGCAAATCGCCCGGTAGGCCATCATGTGGAAATGATCGAATCGCTCGCTGACATAAAAGTATAACGATCGCGATCAAAAAGCAATCAAGTTGTTCGCTGACGGAGAGTATAACAACAAGGATTACGAACAAAATCATTTTAGAGGAATGATCATGTGGGAGTAGTCAAGTCGCTCGCTGACATGGGAGTATAACGACTATGGTTGAAATAGAGGCACATCGCATGGTAGGCCACTATGTGGAAATGATCAATCGCTCGCTGACATAAAAGTATAACGATCGCGGATCAAAAAGCAATCAAGTTGTTCGCTGACGGAGAGTATAACAACGGTGATTACGAACAAAGTCATTTAGGAAATGACTCGTGGGGTTAGGTGAGTCGCTCAGCTGACATGGGAGTATAACGACTATGGTTAAAATAGAGGCACATCGCATGGTAGGCCACTATTCGGTGAGGGAGTTGATAGGGTATATTACTTGGTTAACCACTATCTAACCCAAAGTCACTCGGACAAGTGACGATATGGAAATGATCAATCGCTCGTCACAGGGTATGACGACATATGACCGAGAAGAATCTAGTTGTTCGCTGACGGAGAGTATAACAACTATGATGGGAATAGGGTACGACGACTTGATTGGACAACGCCATTTGCGGAATGACTCGCGGACTATCGAGGTGATTGTTAACCCGACAAGACTTTGTTGCGATTGGGGCAACTTTGAGGACTCACCATCCCATTGAAGAGGATTAGCAAGTTAATTTGTCGAGGTGTAATATTAACATGATAGTGGGAGTGGTCCGTCATCCTATTAGAGAGGATCGACGGAGGTAACTCGGGGAACTATCGAGGTGATTGTTAACCCGACAAGACTTTGTTGCGATTGGGGCAACTTTGAGGACTCACCATCCCATTGAAGAGGATTAGCAAGTTAATTTGTCAGAGGTGTAATATTAACATGATAGTGGGAGTGGTCCCGTCATCCTATTAGAGAGGATCGACGGAGGTAACCTGGGGGGAACTATCAGAGGTGATTGTTAACATGATAGTTTTGAGGAGTTTGAAGGAAGACTACGGGTAGTACTTCTTCAAGGATTTGCCGCCGGATGTCGGTCCTTCCGCATTGATGCATATAAGCATCAACGATCATCTTTGGCCGACAGCCAAGTCTTCGCAATGGTCCCATAGCTTGGTTCAGCGTTGGCGAGCTTCGGCGAGATGCCATCGAGGGCTTACTTGAAAAGAGTTTTGATGAGGAAGCGGTCGCCACCACCAAGTTATCTTGGTCGTCACCTCCTCGAAATTCAAATAGCTCTTCAACCTCCATACGCTTGAGCACGCTCTCGACTTGTTCTCCTTGGCGGTTAAGTCTTTCCATGAGCGAAGTTACGACAAATACCATATTAGATGTAATGTTGATGGAGAGATTATTCCGCACATCTCGATGAGAGTGGCCTCGGAAATCGATCCGCGGGGACACGGCGATCGGTTCACGAATCTCTTGACAAAGTTGCTTACGACTCTTTCTTCCTCTGCTTTAGAGCTAGCGGGGTTGCCATAGATACTCTGTGTCATCGTCGAAGAATCGGCCATGAAGAGCCTTTCCATGTCCTTCCAAAGAAGCGATGGACCTGTGTTCTAATCATGAAACCATTCAAAAGCAACCCCTTGAGGGTGCCAATGAACAACCGAAGTCACAACGGATCATTTCCCATTATGTGTCCAGCTATACCGAAGTAGTAAATGTGTTGGGTAGGAGAACCCTTGCCATCGAGCTGCGGGAGGTCGATGGCTTGAATTTCGGAGGATATGAGACATCATCCCATTCTATAGGATATGGCCTCGCCACCCCGGCTCCTTATATTGCCCTTGGAGTTTGAGAGCATCCAAATGCTTTTGAAAATCACGCAGCGTATGATCTTGCTCTTTGTACGCTGGATTGACTCCGCCTGATGACATTGAGTGGACATCATGATCTCCCTCGCGACCTTCTCGCCGATTTGGATCCTCCTTCGTCGCCTTCTTCTTGCCGACAAGTTTCTCCATCATCGCTTCTAAACGCCTGATAGACTCTTGTTGTGCAAGAATAAGAGCATGTTGCTCTTCGATCTTCTTCGCCATTTCCTCTTCTTTGTCAGCCATGAGGACACTGGCTTGATCACCGAAATCAGGATTTGAAGGTTGAGACGTGGCAATGCCGAGTTCTCAAATTCTTCAGAGGTACCCCTACCAATTGGCTATAGTCAAACGGGATTGCCACTCCGCACGAAGACGGTGCTTTGATAGGCTTTGACCATTGATTAATGCGCTCGTAACCTCGGGAAATACTCGTGGTCGACGATTCAGATCGGCTGTTGGGGTCTTGCTCCCACTTCTCCCAACCATGTTAATAGTCACTCCAGGGGAATGACCACCGCGGGCCGCTTGTTTCTTATGGAGAAACCGCCTTCGCCTAGTTGACGGGTCGATAATCGCCAAATGTCAAGGCTGGTGTGCCGATGAACATTGGGCACGATCGCAGATAAGCTTCACAAAGAAGAATGAGATTGCATATGACTAGCATCACGCTTGCGAGTGGGGTGATCACGGAGATCAGAAGTGGGTGTACCCCCATTTGATTCTGACAAACGAGCCTCATATGAGAGAGGCTCCCTGAGTCGAGTTTGGCGAACATGGCGAGGTTGCCGTTTCCTTTGGTTCTCGGGCGCAGGTTCGCCACTTGGACAAGGCTCATCCCTTTGGAGAGGACCTCACATTGACGGCGAGGTTCGGCCCCGCTTAGAGGAGACCTCATGTTGGCGAAGTTCGTTGCTTGAACGGGGTTCATCCCTTTTAGAGGGGACCTCATGTTGCTGGCGAGATTCGCCACTCAAACGAGGCTCATTCTTCAAGGGGACCTCGCGTTGTAGGCGAGGTTCGCCACTTGGACGAGGCTCATCCCATTTTGAGGGGATCTCACGTTGACGGCGAGGTTCGCCACTTGGACGAGGTTCGCAGTTGGGGCGAGGTTCGCAGCTGGGGCGACGTTCACCTTGTGGACGTGGTTCGCAGCTGGGGCGACATTTGTCTTGTTTTAAATGAACCCCCTGATGATGACGAGGTTCGTTGTTTGAACGAGGTTCATCTTGTTTAGAATGGACCTCATGTTGTTGGGTAGGTTCATAATGACGAGGGTCGTCATTCTGACGCTTCCTACGACGCAGATTCGCCACTCAAACGAGGCTCATTCTTCAAGGGGACCTCGCGTTGTGGCGAGGTTAGCCACTTGGGCGAGGTTCGCCACTTGGACGAGGTTCATCATTTTGACGCTTGCTATGACGAAGTTCGTCAACAGAGCGATGTTCGTCTGGTTTTGGTGGAACCTCATGTTGTTGGCGGAATTCGCCACTCAGACTAGGCTCATCTCTTTTCAAGAGGACCTCATATTGTTGGCGAGGTTCGCCACTTGGACGAGGCTCGTCGTGTTTCGAGCGGACTTCGTGTTGTTGTCGAGGTTCGCCACTTGGACAAGGCTCATCCCTTTTGGAGAGGACCTCACATTGACGGCGAGGTTCGCCACTTGGGCGAGGTTCGCCACTTGGACGAGGTTCGCAATGGGCGACGCTCACCTTGTGGACGGGTTCGCACCGGGCTTACATTTGTCTTGTTTTAAATGAACCCCGATGATGACGAGGTTCGTTGTTTGAACGAGGTTCATCTTGTTTAGAATGGACCTCATGTTGTTGGGTAGGTTCATAATGACGAGGGTCGCCATTCTCGACGCTTCCTACGACGCAGATTCGCCACTCAAACGAGGCTCATTCTTCAAGGGGACCTCGCGTTGTGGCGAGGTTAGCCACTTGGACGAGGTTCATCATTTTGACGCTTGCTATGACGAAGTTCGTCAACAGAGCGATGTTCGTCTGGTTTTGGTGGAACCTCATGTTGTTGGCGGAATTCGCCACTCAGACTAGGCTCATCTCTTTTCAAGAGGACCTCATATTGTTGGCGAGGTTCGCCACTTGGACAAGGCTCATCCCTTTTGGAAGGACCTCACATTGACGGCGCAGGTTCGCCACTTGGACAAGGCTCATCCCTTTTGGAGAGGACCTCACATTGACGGCGAGGTTCGCCACTTGGGCGAGGTTCGCAGTTGGGGCGAGGTTCGCAGATGGGGCGACGTTCGCCTTGTGGACGTGGTTCGCAGCTGGGGCGACATTTGTCTTGTTTTAAATGAACCCCTAGATGAAGACGAGGTTCACGACTTGGGGTGCAATGATGAGGTTCGTGACGTTCCTCCTCAGTTCGACCCTCAGTTCGTTTGACCATCTTTGGACGATAGTAAAACCCGTCCAACGAGACCAAAGCTCGAGCCCTACGGCGAGCTTGGTTCTGTCGTGGACGCTGCTTGGCACGTCGTGAAATTGGACCCTTGGCAGATCCTTCCTTTCCACGGGCCAGGCGAGGTTCGCCCGCAGAAGCCAAAGTTTGGCTAATGGCCTCCGAAGTTAGGATGGGCTGCTTAACCACCCACTTCTTAGCCTGTTGGCAAGCTCTTGGAGCCTTGTCAAGAGACATAGGCTGGTTCTCGAGATTCGCTCGAGAAGATTCAACACGAGCCACGGGGGCTGAAGTCTCATACGAGACTCGTCGACACTTGCGTGTCTTCACTGGGTTAGATACCCCAGAGGAGAGGAACTCCTCATACTTACTCTGATCAAACTCAAGGACCAAGGTTTGAACCTCGGTTCCAACTGCAAGCTTGTCTAATTGCGCCACCACCAGCCATCTAATGAATGGTTACTCCCATCGTGGTCGCCATCTTCAGAGGGTCGAAAAATGTTTATTGATTGAATGAATGTATTACAATCAAATTTTCTCGACATGAGGAAGAGAAGATTGATTCGACTTCTCTTTTAAGGTGGGTTCTCGGTAGCGATAGGATGCTTCACTCAATGCTCACGCTGAGATTGCTTCCCGCTGACGATCGTAACAGAAGGTGATGATCTTGAGATTGCCGATGAAGAGCTTGATCTCTTTCGTGCACAAGTGTTGATCTCTCCAAATTCCAAAAGCCCTTAGACTTTTTCCCAGCCTAGCCACCTCCAAAAGCTCCAACAGCCCTCCCTCATGTGGAGATGGTGGCTTATAAATAGGCAAGGAGAGGCATGGCCACTTCCTTGATTTGTGGGATATGGCCATGCTCGCTGAGGAGAGCCATGCCCCCGTGGGATGTGACCACTATGGGATGTGACATCTCCCATGCTTCAAGTGGGCGGTCTTGGTTGGATGGTGAGCTTTGCCGCCGTCGCACCATCGACGCCGCAGCGCAGCCTTGTCACACTTTGATGCTCATGTAAAGATCGAACTCCGCCCACGCGCTAACCTCAGATTTGAGGTCGAGCCTCCCTTGAGCATGTCTCGCTTTGAAGCGCAATCGTCTAGCCTCGTTGAATGTCGAGATTCACCGCCGTAGGTGAACCTCGGTTGAATGTCGAGGTTCACCGCTATAGGCTAACCTCGGTTGAATGTTGAGGTTGACCGCTGTAGGCTAACCTCGGTTGAATGTTGAGATTCACCGCTGTAGGTGAACCTCGGTTGAATGTTGAGATTCACCGCTGTAGGTGAACCTCGGTTGAATGTTGAGATTCACCGCTGTAGGTGAACCTCGGTTGAATGTTGAGATTCACCGCTGTAGGCTAACCTCGGTTGAATGTCGAGATTCGCTGCGTAGGTGAACCTCGGTTGAATGTCGAGATTCGCTGCGTAGGTGAACCTCGTTGAATGTCGAGGTTCACCGCTGTAGGTGAACCTCGGTTGAATGTCGAGGTTCACCGCTGTAGGCTAACCTCGGTTGAGTGTTGAGATTCACCGCTGTAGGTGAACCTCGTTGAATGTCGAGATTCGCTGCGTAGGTGAACCTCGGTTGAATGTTGAGATTCACCGCTGTAGGTGAACCTCGGTTGAATGTCGAGATTCGCTGCGTAGGTGAACCTCGGTTGAATGTCGAGATTCGCTGCGTAGGTGAACCTCGGTTGAGTGTTGAGATTCACCGCTGTAGGCTAACCTCGGTTGAATGTCGAGATTCGCTGCGTAGGTGAACCTCGGTTGAATGTTGAGATTCACCGCTGTAGGCTAACCTCGGTTGAATGTCGAGGTTCACCGCTGTAGGTGAACCTCGTTGAATGTCGAGATTCGCTGCGTAGGTGAACCTCGGTTGAATGTTGAGATTCACCGCTGTAGGTGAACCTCGGTTGAATGTTGAGATTCACCGCTGTAGGTGAACCTCGGTTGAATGTTGAGATTCACCGCTGTAGGCTAACCTCGGTTGAATGTCGAGGTTCACCGCTGTAGGTGAACCTCGGTTGAATGTTGAGATTCACCGCTGTAGGCTAACCTCGGTTGAATGTCGAGGTTCACCGCTGTAGGTGAACCTCGTTGAATGTCGAGGTTCACCGCTGTAGGTGAACCTCGGTTGAATGTCGAGATTCGCTGCGTAGGTGAACCTCGTTGAATGTCGAGGTTCACCGCTGTAGGCTAACCTCGGTTGAATGTCGAGATTCGCTGCGTAGGTGAACCTCGGTTGAGTGTTGAGATTCACCGCTGTAGGTGAACCTCGGTTGAATGTCGAGGTTCACCGCTATAGGCTAACCTCGTTGAATGTCGAGATTCACCGCCGTAGGTGAACCTCGGTTGAATGTCGAGGTTCACCGCTATAGGCTAACCTCGGTTGAATGTTGAGGTTGAATGCCGAGATTCACCGCTGTAGGTGAACCTCGTTGAATGTCGAGGTTCACCGCTATAGGCTAACCTCGGTTGAATGTTGAGATTCACCGCTGTAGGTGAACCTCGGTTGAATGTCGAGGTTCACCGCTGTAGGCTAACCTCGGTTGAGTGTTGAGATTCACCGCTGTAGGTGAACCTCGGTTGAATGTCGAGGTTCACCGCTGTAGGCTAACCTCGGTTGAATGTCGAGGTTCACCGCTGTAGGCTAACCTCGGTTGAATGTCGAGATTCGCTGCGTAGGTGAACCTCGGTTGAATGTCGAGATTCGCTGCGTAGGTGAACCTCGTTGAATGTCGAGATTCGCTGCGTAGGTGAACCTCGTTGAATGTCGAGGTTCACCGCTGTAGGTGAACCTCGTTGAATGTCGAGGTTCACCGCTGTAGGCGCAGCCTCACAAACTTTGAGGTTGTGGGCGATTTTGGCCTATGCAGACGAAGCTTCAAGCACGCAGCGAAGCTCCAAGTCTTCATGCGAAGCTTGTGCTTGAGGCGAGCTAAGCTCCTTTGCAGCGAAGCTTGCTTTACGGGCGAAGCTTCGTTGAATGTCGAGATTCGCTGCGTAGGTGAACCTCGGTTGAATGTCGAGATTCGCTGCGTAGGTGAACCTCGGTTGAATGTCGAGATTCGCTGCGTAGGTGAACCTCGTTGAATGTCGAGATTCGCTGCGTAGGTGAACCTCGGTTGAATGTCGAGGTTCACCGCTGTAGGCTAACCTCGGTTGAATGTCGAGATTCACCGCTGTAGGCTAACCTCGGTTGAATGTCGAGATTCGCTGCGTAGGTGAACCTCGGTTGAATGTCGAGGTTCACCGCTGTAGGCTAACCTCGGTTGAATGTTGAGATTCACCGCTGTAGGTGCAGCCTCACAAACTTTGAGGTTGTGGGCGATTTTGGCCTATGCAGACGAAGCTTCAAGCACGCAGCGAGCTCCAAGTCTTCATGCGAAGCTTGTGCTTGAGGCGAGCTAAGCTCCTTTGCAGCGAAGCTTGCTTTACGGGCGAAGCTTCAACATGCTACTAAGAACGGGTCGTAACTTTCAAACCGTATGTCGGAATTGGACGAATTATATATGAAAATCGACCATCTCGACGAGACGGAGCTAACCAAACCCACCAAGGGTTTGGTTTGTTCGGTCATTTTGCCAAATTCCTTCCGGTTTGGGAGATATCGACACTTTTGTCTATTTTGTAAAGTCAAGCATTGGTGAACTTAACCTTTAGGCGGGCGACTTCACTCGAGATGGACCCTTAAGCTCTTTTGCTCATTCCGAAGTTGTCGTAGGATTAAGGCAATTTTATTGCCTACAAAACCCTCCAAAGTTTTCGGACACGAATGTGGTTGAATGGAGTCCGAACACTTTGGATATGAAGACTTGTAAAATGGTCGCCGTGCGTGACGAACGAGGAACCTTCTAACTAACACGGTAAATTTGAATTCTTCACTTGCGCCTAATGATCGCCTCTAGGATTTTTAGCAAACCCCAGCCTATCAACGGATTTGATGTGCCTTTACCGACACCGCTTGAACCGGCTAGCCATACTTTTCCCTCAAGATGGTGAGTTTGCGAGGAGTTTCTTTTAGGCTTAGTGCTAAAATCTCCCTCTATCCTTAGCCGTTCAAGGCGTTGGATTAAAAGATAAGGGCAAATCGCCGGTAGGCCATCATGTGGAAATGATCGAATCGTTGATGACATGGGAGTATAACGACTATGGTTAAAATAGAGGCACATCGCATGGTAGGCCACTATGTGGAAATGATCGAATCGTTGATGACATAAAAGTATAACGATCGCGGATCAAAAGCAATCAAGTTGTTCGCTGACGGAGAGTATAACAACGGTGATTACGAACAAAGTCATTTAGGAAATGACTCTCTAGGATTTTTAGCAAACCCCAGCCTATCAACGGATTTGATGTGCCTTTACCGACACCGCTTGAACCGGCTAGCCATACTTTTCCCTCAAGATGGTGAGTTTGCGAGGAGTTTCTTTTAGGCTTAGTGCTAAAATCTCCCTCTATCCTTAGCCGTTCAAGGCGTTGGATTAAAAGATAAGGGCAAATCGCCGGTAGGCCATCATGTGGAAATGATCAATCGCTCGCTGACATAAAAGTATAACGATCGCGATCAAAAGCAATCAAGTTGTTCGCTGACGGAGAGTATAACAACGGTGATTACGAACAAAATCATTTTAGAGGAATGATCATGGGAGTAGTCAAGTCGCTCAGCTGACATGGGAGTATAACGACTATGGTTGAAATAGAGGCACATCGCATGGTAGGCCACTATGTGGAAATGATCGAATCGCTCGCTGACATAAAAGTATAACGATCGCGGATCAAAAGCAATCAAGTTGTTCAGTGACGTGAGAGTATAACAACAGTGATTACGAACAAAGTCATTTAGGAAATGACTCTGTGGGGTTAGGTGAGTCGTTCAGTGACATAAGAGTATAACGACTATGGTTAAAATAGAGGCACATCGCATGGTAGGCCACTATTCGGTGAGGGAGTTGATAGGGGTATATTACTTGGTTAACCACTATCTAACCCAAAGTCACTCGGACAAGTGACGATATGGAAATGATCAGGTCGTTCAGTGTCACAGGGGTATGACGACATATGACCGAGAAGAATCTAGTTGTTCAGTGACTCGAAAGTATAACAACTATGATGGGAATAGGGGTACGACGACTTGATTGGACAACGTCATTTGCGGGAATGACGGTGCGGACTATCAGAGGTGATTGTTAACATGACAGTTATGTGGACCCACCAACCTATTGACGAGGATTGGAAGGGGAGTTTGTCAAAGGTGATTGTTAACCCGACAAGACTTTGTTGCGATTGGGGCAACTTTGAGGACTCACCATCCCATTGAAGAGGATTAGCAAGTTAATTTGTCAGAGGTGTAATATTAACATGATAGTGGGAGTGGTCCCGTCATCCTATTAGAGAGGATCGACGGAGGTAACCTGGGGGGAACTATCAGAGGTGATTGTTAACATGATAGTTTTGAGGAGTTTGAAGGAAGACTACGGGTAGTACTTCTTCAAGGATTTGCCGTCGGATGCTGGTCCTCTGGCGATTGATACATATAAGCATCAACGATCATCTTTGGCCGATTGTAGCCAAGTCTTCGCAGTCGGTCCCATAGCTTGGTTCCGCGTTGGCGAGCTCGGCAGATGCCATCAGGGGCTTACTTGAAAAGAGTTTTGATGAGGAAGCGGTCGCCACCACCAAGTTATCTTGGTCGTCACCTCCTCGAAATTCAAATAGCTCTTCAACCTCCATACGCTTGAGCACGCTCTCGACTTGTTCTCCTTGGCGGGTTAAGTCTTTCCATGAGCGAAGTTACGACAAATACCATATTAGACGTAATGTTGATGGAGAGATTATTCCAAGACATCTCGATGAGAGTGGCCTCGGAAATCGATCCGCGGGGACCACGGCGATCGGTTCACGAATCTCTTGACAAAGTTGCTTACGACTCTTTCTTCCTCGCTTTAGAGCTAGCGGGGTTGCCATAGATACTCTGTGTCATCGTCGAAGAATCGGCCATGAAGAGCCTTTCCATGTCCTTCCAAAGAAGCGATGGACCCGTGTTCTAATCTGAAACCATTCAAAAGCAACCCCTTGAGGGTGCCAATGAACAACCGAAGTCACAACGGGATCATTTCCCATTATGTGTCCAGCTTATACCGAAGTAGTAAATGTGTTGGGTAGGAGAACCCTTGCCATCGAGCTGCGGGGAGGTCGGTGGCTTGAATTTCGAGGATATGAGACATCATCCCATTCTATAGGATATGGCCTCGCCACCCCGACTCCTTATATTGCCCTTGGAGTTTGAGAGCATCCACCGCTTTTGAAAATCCCGCAACGTATGATCTTGTTTCTTTGTACGCCGGATTGACTCCGCCGTGATGACATTGAGTGGACATCATGATCTCCCTCGCGACCTTCTCGCCGATTTGATCCTCCTTCGTCCGCCTTCTTCTTGCCGACAAGTTTCTCCATCATCGTTTCTAAACGTCTGATAGACTCTTGTTGTGCAAGAATAAGAGCATGTTGCTCTTCGATCTTCTTCGCCATTTCCTCTTCTTTGTCAGCCATGAGGACACCGGCCCGACACCAAATCGCGATTTGAAGGTTGAGACGTGGCAATGCCGGAGTTCTCAAATTCTTCAGAGGTACCCCCAGCCAATTGGCTATAGTCAAACGGGATTGCCACTCCGGCACGAAGACGGGTGCTTTGATAGGCGCCTTGACCATTGATTAATGCGCCTCGTAACCCTGGGAAATACTCAGGGTCAGACGATTCAGGACTGGCTGTTGGGGTCTTGCTCCCACTTCTCCCAACCATGTTAATAGTCACTCCAGGGGAATGACCACCGCGGGCCGCTTGTTTCTTATGGAGAAACCGCCTTCGTCTAGTTGACGGGTCAGATAATCGCTCAAATGCCGAAGGCTGGTGTGCCGATGAACATTGGGCACGCATCGCAGAGATAAGCTTCTCACAGCAGCAATGAGATTGCATATGACTAGCATCACGCTTGCGAGTGGGGTGATCACGGAGATCAGAAGTGGGTGTACCCCCATTTGATTCTGACAAACGAGCCTCATATGAGAGAGGCTCCCTGAGTCGAGTTTGGCGAACATGGCGAGGTTGCCGTTTCCTTTGGTTCTGGCGGCGAGGTTCGCCACTTGGACGAGGTTCGGCCCCGCTTAGAGGAGACCTCATGTTGGCGAAGTTCGTTGCTTGAACGGGGTTCATCCCTTTTAGAGGGGACCTCATGTTGCTGGCGAGATTCGCCACTCAAACGAGGCTCATTCTTCAAGGGGACCTCGCGTTGTAGGCGAGGTTCGCCACTTGGACGAGGCTCATCCCTTTGGAGAGGACCTCACATTGACGGGCGCAGGTTCGCCACTTGGACGAGGCTCATCCCATTTTGAGGGGATCTCACGCTGACGGCGCAGGTTCGCCACTTGGACGAGGCTCATCCCATTTTGAGGGGATCTCACGCTGACGGCGCAGGTTCGCACCGGGCTTACATTTGTCTTGTTTTAAATGAACCCCCGATGATGACGAGGTTCGTTGTTTGAACGAGGTTCATCTTGTTTAGAATGGACCTCATGTTGTTGGGTAGGTTCATAATGACGAGGGTCGCCATTCTCGACGCTTCCTACGACGAGATTCGCCACTCAAACGAGGCTCATTCTTCAAGGGGACCTCGCGTTGTGGCGAGGTTAGCCACTTGGGCGAGGTTAGCCACTTGGACAAGGCTCATCCCTTTGGAGAGGACCTCACATTGACGGGCGCAGGTTCGCCACTGGACGAGGCTCGCCGTGTTTCGAGCGGACTTCGTGTTGTTGTCGAGGTTCGCCACTTGGACAAGGCTCATCCCTTTGGAGAGGACCTCACATTGACGGGCGCAGGTTCGCCACTTGGACGAGGCTCATCCCTTTGGAGAGGACCTCACATTGGCGAGGTTAGCCACTTGGACAAGGCTCATCCCTTTGGAGAGGACCTCACATTGGCGAGGTTAGCCACTTGGACAAGGCTCATCCCTTTGGAGAGGACCTCACATTGGCGAGGTTAGCCACTTGGACAAGGCTCATCCCTTTGGAGAGGACCTCACATTGGCGAGGTTAGCCACTTGGACAAGGCTCATCCCTTTGGAGAGGACCTCACATTGGCGAGGTTAGCCACTTGGACAAGGCTCATCCCTTTGGAGAGGACCTCACATTGGCGAGGTTAGCCACTTGGACAAGGCTCATCCCTTTGGAGAGGACCTCACATTGGCGAGGTTAGCCACTTGGACAAGGCTCATCCCTTTGGAGAGGACCTCACATTGGCGAGGTTAGCCACTTGGACAAGGCTCATCCCTTTGGAGAGGACCTCACATTGGCGAGGTTAGCCCGCGAAGCCAAAGTTTGGCTAATGGCCTCCGGTTAGGATGGGCCGCTTAACCACCCACTTCTTAGCTTTGTTGGCAAGCTCTTGGAGCCTTGTCAAGAGACATAGGCCGGTTCTCGAGATTCGCCGAAGATTCAACACGAGCCACGGGCTGAAGTCTCATACGAGACTCGTCGACACTTGCGTGTCTTCACTGGGTTAGATACCCCAGAGGAGAGGAACTCCTCATACTTACTCTGATCAAACTCAAGGACCAAGGTTTGAACCTCGGTTCCAACTGCAAGCTTGTCTAATTGCGCCACCACCAGTTCATCGGAATGAATGGTTACTCCCACTGTGGTCGCCATCTTCTGTAGGGTCGAAAAAATGTTTATTGATTGAATGAATGTATTACAATCAAATTTTCTCGATTACAGAGGAAGAGAAGATTGATTCGACTTCTCTTTTAAGGTGGGTTCTCGGTAGCGATAGGATGCTTCACTCAATGCTCACGTTGAGATTGCTTCCCGTTGACGATCAGAACAGAGTTGCAGATGATCTTGAGATTGCTGATGAAGAGCTTGATCTCTTTCTCGTGCACAAGTGTTGATCTCTCCAAATTCCAAAAGCCCTTAGACTTTTTCCCAGCTAGCCAGCCAGCCCTCCAAAAGCTCCAACAGCCCTCCCCTCATGTGGAGATGGTGGCTTATAAATAGGCAAGGAGAGGCATGGCCACTTCCTTGATTTGTGGGATATGGCCATGCTCAGTTGAGGAGAGCCATGCCCCCCTGTGGGATGTGACCACTATGGGATGTGACATCTCCCATGCTTCAAGTGGGCGGTCTTGGTTGATGGTGAGCTTCGCCGCCGCACCATCGACGCCGCAGCGCAGCCTTGTCACACTTTGATGCTCATGTAAAGATCGAACTCCGCCCACGCATAACCTCAGATTTGAGGTCGAGCCTGCGCCCTTGAGCATGTCTCGCTTTGAAGCTGCACCGTCTAGCCTCGGTTAAATGTCGAGATTCACCGCTGTAGGTGAACCTCGTTGAATGTCGAGGTTCACCGCTATAGGCTAACCTCGTTGAATGTTGAGGTTGAATGCCGAGATTCACCGCCGTAGGTGAACCTCGGTTGAATGTTGAGGTTCACCGCCGTAGGTGAACCTCGTTGAATGTTGAGATTCACCGCCGTAGGTGAACCTCGGTTGAATGTCGAGGTTCACCGCTATAGGCTAACCTCGTTGAGTGTTGAGATTCACCGCTGTAGGTGAACCTCGGTTGAATGTCGAGGTTCACCGCTATAGGCTAACCTCGGTTGAATGTCGAGGTTCACCGCTATAGGCTAACCTCGGTTGAATGTTGAGATTCACCGCTGTAGGCGAGCCTCGCCAAACTACTATTGTAGGCGAGCCTCACAAACTTCGACGCTGTGGGCGCAGCCTCATCAAACTTCGACGCTGTGGGCGCAGCCTCATCAAACCGGCGTTGTGGCGAGCCTCGTCAAACTTTGAGGTTGTGGGCGATTTTGGCCTATGCAGACGAAGCTTCAAGCACGCAGCGAAGCTCCAAGTCTTCATGCGAAGCTTGTGCTTGAGGCGAGCTAAGCTCCTTTGCGCGAAGCTTGCTTTACCGGGCGAAGCCGAACATGCTACTTAAGAACGGTCGTAACTTTCAAACCGTATGTCGGAATTGGACGAATTATATATGAAAATCGACCATCTCGACGAGATGGAGCCAACCAAACCCACCCGAAGGGTTCGGTTTGCTCCGGTCATTTTGCCAAATTCCTTCCGGTTTGGGAGATATCGACACTTTTGTCTATTTTGTAAAGTCAAGCATTCAGGTGAACTTAACCTTTAGGCGGGCCTGACTTCACTCAGATGGACCCTTAAGCTCTTTTGCTCATTCCGAGTTGCTGTGTAGGGATTAAGGCAATTTTTATTGCCTACAATTACAACCACTTCGATCTCCCTTAGGCCTTCACGCTGTCAGCGCCAGAGAGATCCGAGGCCGTATATCACCACAGCGGTGACAGGGCTCCGGTTTATTTGAGGCATCTGGAGTATGGGCTTCGACTGCCACTCCATCCCTTCCTTCGTCAGGTTTGTGAAACCCTGGGGATATCCCCTATTCAGATTAAGCCGAACTTTATCGCCACGCTGGTGGCTTTCATCGCAATCTGCCATCGGGTCAGCGTGGACCCGAGTCTATGACTACTTGGCCATCTCATCAGCATCAAGATGACGAAGAAGGAAGGGCATTTCTACTTCCAGAACCTAGGTGGCTTTAAGCTAGTCTCGAACGCTCCCAACTCGAACAAGGATTGAAAGGAGCGGTTCATGTGGGTCTTCGGTGCCGACCCCATCCTCTCTTGTATGACTTGGCCCAAGATCAAGAAGGATGTATTGGAGCTAGCTCTACTCACTAATGAGGAGAGGCAGGGGCTCGATAAGATCTGAGCCTGCGCTGGGTCTCGAGAGATGAGCAATCTCTTTGAGATGGCCGTTCTACGGGTGGCCGGCATATCTCGCGTCCCGCTGACAGAGGAAGATACCATCCAGGCAGCAGTCTTGGCCCTGCCACTGAAAGATTCAGGTGAAGCATAGCCGGGGTCAGCCATTAGGCCTCAGAAGCACCTAAGGGAAGAGTTGGCCCCCGAGGAGGCTGAGATGGTGGCGACAAGTGCTGTCGAGATTGCCGCTCGGCTGGTAGTGGTGCCTCGCATATGCTCAAGCTGAGAGAACAGCTCTTGCTCGAGCAAGGCCCCCTGCAGAAGGTAGCCTTTGAGGGCGTGGTGGAGTCCGATACTGGGCATCCCAGAGAGGATCTCATCATCACGCTCTAAGTAGAATTGCTCCAGGGCTCGAGGCTGGGCTATCCAAGACTCCAAAACAGAGCTCCTATTGTCGAGGTACCACTTGCGAGTGAACCGATAGTCTGCGGACGGCTCTCTATCGTATCGGGGGGCCTTCCCTCGCTGAGCCACATCTTGGAGGGGTAGTTCCAAGATATGTGTGTGACAAACCTAGCTTTTTAGCCTCTCAGTTGGTAGCTTCTTATCTCCAGGTTTGAGCACAAGGGGTCGCCCGCTCTCTTGTAAAAAAGAGGTGAAGAGGCCCCACGGTGGGCGCCAAATTATTGATGACAGTTATCAAACAGGGGTTTTATGTGGGGATTATGAGTGTTAGGGACGGAGCTTTAGGGGTGAGGTGAGTGAAGTGGGTTCCCTCATCTCCTTTGTAGGCTGACCCCTTAGCTGCATAAGAGAGCTGCGCAATAATTCTCGTTAGAGGGCCTGAGTTGGGTTCTCCGGTGGTTCCTCTAACGGTCAAGTCAGTATTTGAGCTTGAGTGGAGAAGATATCTATGAACTAATAAGTTCTAAGTATACAGAAGTTGCATACCTGTGGCCCCCAAGGGGAGACCCCCTCCTCCCCCCTCGCCAATGGGCGGTGAGCTCATATATATACTGCTAAGAGGGTTAGAAGTGTAATTCTGGCCAAGTCTAGCTGGCGGCTCAGTCATCACCTGCGGTATAGGTGACGGCCGCTGAGGAGAGTGAGTCATCTATGCATTTATTGTGGGGATGACAGCAAGTGCTTAGAGCTGATTAGGTGCAAGGAGTCATAGAGACTATGGCGGCTGAAGAGGCGGTTGGAGAAATGAAGACTCTGACAGCGCAGTTAATGCGAGGGGAGCCAGCTATCGGCGAGGGGTTTGAGGTAACTATCACCTCTTCAGCCATCTGGTCGGGGGCCGACAATCACCGCCTTTTCACTTGGCTACGCAAGTTGTCGGCTGGAATAGTAGGCCGAGTTCGGGTTGCTTGTGGAGTCGATCTAGTGAGTTGGCCGACAAGTACCTCCTTTTCACTCGGCTACGCAAGTTGTCAGCCTATCGAGTCGGTCATGAGAGCAGCCTAAGTCGTCTGGGCTCTGAACACGTCTTAGGCGTGGAGTGGGACACGTGTTGGCTTCGCAGGAGGATTATCAAAACTATTTTGGCGGCTATAACAAAAGTTTATCATCTAGTTAGCATTATTAAAAAGATCTCATCTTTGTTATTGATAACATAAGTCTAACCTCAGCATCTTTCTCAGATGTTATCCCAAAAAATCTATTTGCACATATCATATTTTATGCACAAAAATGATTTAATTTACAGAAGAAAAAGATGTCGCTTGTTTTTCTAATCAAAAGA